>JAOXNG010000004.1:12718765-12733757 GCA_028566535.1 Scolopax minor
TGGTGCTCTATTACCCAAGATGTACATCAGAGTTAAAAGACAAGCTTCTTTACCCAGGTTTCTTTTGCCCTTCTCTATCAACATCCCTGATTTCTCCTTTCAGCACTTATGACTTGTAAACTAAACATAACAATGAGTAAAAGATTCATCCAGACAACTCTTTTAGCTGTTCAGTGTTTTTTATTTCACCCAGTTCATTGTTCAGTTTTATACTCCACTGGAAAAAAAAATAAAAATCTTCTGATTATTGCCTCTGTTACTGCTCTTGTTTCTTTGTGTCATTTTTAACAGTTGTGCATGAACACTCCTTCTACTGTCTTGCTGTTCAGGACTTGAAAAATGTTAAAGAAGACCTCATCGCCCCCTCATTTCCCCCCAATCCCAGCTGTGCCTCAGATGAATTAGCCAGGTAAAGCCAAAAGCTCAGAAATGCACACAACTTTCTGCTAGCACTAATACCTCAGTGTAATTTGCATTACACAATGAAAGAGGAACAAGAAATAAAAATCACCGAATGCAGAGCAAACACTGAACTTTTATGCAATATGTAGCATTAAAACTATTTATTATATTGTAGGACACTCTGTAACTTTGTTACCAAAAGAATTAATAAATAAAATAATTAATAAATCTCAAGTACAGAGATACTTTAATATCAATGGAGCCTCTCATAATGTCAGTATTTACACTATTGTTTTCTAATTATGCTTTTTAAAAAAATTTGTACAATAAAATTTTATAGTTGTGCTTACAGTACAATTTATAAGTTAACTGGGAATAAAACTTCATTTGTTTTGCTTTTCAATTAAAGATGAGCAACATTCCGCAGAAATACAATATTGATTAACATTAGGGTTCTTTTTCATATATGAAATCTGACATTATAAATGTCATCGTTTGAAATATATCACAAAGATTGCTATCCCACTGCAGTTTGGAGCTCTGATGCTACTGTCTTGATCAAGACAAAAGGCAGCTTCTCTAAATTATCAGCTTCACCCAGTCAGTTTTTAGATGCTAGGGCTCCATATGATGCTGAGAATTAGATGAGTGCAAAAAGTGACATTTCTTTCCACAGAAAAGCATATTTGAATATAAAGCAATAACTAACGCAAAGTGCATATATAGTGTATAGAGTTGATGATGATCCAAAAGACATTGCTGTTGAAGCCAGAGTTTTCTGAAAAATTGCAATTAACTTCCTCTGATCATATAATAATCTAAGAGAAAATTTGAAAAGAAAACATAAATTCTTAATTGACAGCCCAATTCAAATATGTGAATATGGCACACGGGACAGCAATTAGTGAACAGAGTCACTATTATCCTCTGCAATCATTTCCAAACAAATGAAGAAAGGAGGCTGCAAAACCATATGGTACATATATTATAAAGTAACCTGTTCCATTCTTTAGACTTAGTATTACTGCTTTTGACACAGCTACAGGAAATAAAAAGCTACTGGAATGCAGACTGGGAAAATGTATTCCCAGAAGGCTTTGCAAAACTAGAGGCTGGAATCCTTGAGTGGAAACAGACTTTGCAAAGCAGTCTCCCATTCTCTGTAGCTTAGAGGATCTGCTCAAATGTAAAATACATTCTACAAATGTGGCCATATTTAGTAGTTGTGCTTTTAGGATACTTATGGAAAGAAAGAAAAAAAAGAAAAAGACTTTAAAAAGGCAGGAGTCTAGTCATGGAGGAATGGAATGTAGACTAACAAAGAACTAGTTTTCAAGAGAGGAAGGACTAAGTCAAACAACTCATACTTAGTATGCAAGAGTCAATTTTCTTTATCATTCTTCTTAATGCACTGGTAACCTGAATCAAGTATGTTCTCATTGGTAAAACTGATCTTTTTGTCACCAGTGCTTTATAATTTTTCTTATTCAGCCTAAACATAGGACAATATTACCCCTTTGAGTGTTTGGCAAATTTGCCAACTAGCAAACTAATGTGGTATATTTCCTCTCTTTTCCAAGACTTGGTGTAACAAAGATAGATTTGTATGATGTATCTATGGCAAAAATACTAATACTAACAAGAAGATGACTCTGGAAATTAACCTTTCAGACCTTTTGTCAAACAAGTGGCATATGCATAAGAGAAACTCAAAAAGCATAGTGTTTAAAGTTACTTGGGTACTTAAGCATCTAAATATATGCGGAAAGAATATCTTCCACCGAAGTTCCATATATTGATTTTTCTTCTGTGTTTTTTCATATCTTTCACATTTGTACTGCGTCACCATCTACATTTAATTACCTAACAATTTAAAATAATACTAAGTGCACTGAAAAAAAACCCATGTCTGATAATGCCTTGAATCACATTATTCATTTCATCTGCCTAGCTTTAGATATCTATTTCTTTTTTAGCAAAGCAAGTCATTTGAAATATATTGCTAATACTTGATAACCAAATAGCATTACATAGAGGCTTTTTTAATTTCTTAGAATTCCATTATGAAGGATCGCCTTTCCTGGACTGGCCTGTACACAAGAAAAATTCAAAGGGTGGATAAACGAGTTATTTTCTCAAAGATTTATTCTAAGATCCTTTTAAAATGACATAACATGCATTTCAAACCTGTCTGTCTGAGGCAGAGCTTGTTAAAGGGACTTCTTTAGCCCCGGCATTATGTTACTATATAGTAAAAATCTATGATCCAGAAACCAGGTAAAGATTGCTTTTATAACCTTGAAGAATATGCTGCACACATGCCGAGACACTTAAATCAACAATTCATTAATATTTTTTTAAAAAATATGATTCTGCTTCAAGATACCTAGCATCAGTCTGACACTCTTGCTGGGGATTACTAATAATTAAACTACAGTGAAAGTATACATACTATGAATGAAAGAAAACTTGTGTAAAAAATGTGAGTGTTATATTTAATCTACCACTGACTTCAATTTCATTGCCTACTATGGGTAAAGTCTTGGCTTCACTGAAGGCACTGTGTGTACTACCAACGGATTTCATTCTGTATGTTTTGAAGAAATTAGCAGAAATCCTATGTCTCATCGCAACTATAGACTAGAAACACTTAAAACTTAATCAATAAAACAATACCCAGTGTGTGATGTTACCTTATTTGGTCATTTGTCATTTAGCTATATTGATAATACCGATAATTGGTAATATCAGTACCATTGATAATAAAATAAAGTTTGCCAAAAAATGCCATTTTGGCAAAATTGAGGTTCACACCAAAGTAAAAGGGCTTTACAAAAGGCTTGTAAAAAGGGAGGTAATTTGCTGCTTATTTAAACACATAAGCAAATATTTATTTGAATCATTTTAAAGGTGTGAGTATTCTGCTGAACAGTCACACATGACTGCACTAAACTTACAAGAACCAGTGCAGAAGAGGAGCCACCTATATAAGGGTAGCTGTAGGATATTCTATAAACAGCTGTGTTGGCTGAAGAAAGCAATATTCAGTGGTCAGTCACAGCTGTGCTTTATCACACTGTGGTAGAGGCTTCTATTCACCAGGACAGTGTTACAAAAGGTCTATATTTCTCAGAATTTATCTTCTTTTTATGTCTGGAAATTCTGTCTCAGTACAAGCTATGGTCCTGTAGCTAATTACTATTTACTTCACAAGTAAAGAATCATGAGGTTGCTCTGACACAGAGAAAAACAGACAGATGTTAAATTTTGCTGTATGTATATTCTATCTTGTAAAGATATCTCAACAATCTAAATGAAACCAATTTGTTGTGATTACCGTACACAAAGTGCTAACCTCTCCCCTTAAAATATTAAACAGTGAAATATTGACAAAAGTAACAAATCTTAGAGGTATTATTATAAAAAATATGGTCACATCCAGTTCTGCTCACATGGAAAATAATGAAAGAAGTTGCAACCCAAGCTGTTGACTACCTGCTGGAAGGTCGGTGATCTCAGCTAGCAGGGGACAATGAGGAGTGAAAGAGCATAAGCTCTCCTCCAAGATCATCTGCACCTGGAACAGGAGGTATGACCACAGACCACCTTTTCCTTAACTGACACCCTCAGTTTCTCTTTAGTCATCTTGTTGAAAAGCTGCCTGATCGATGTTGATGTGAAAGGAAGGCAGGCCATGCTCACTCTTACTTTGCAGGGATGGCTTGGGAAATGAGATCATGATGATCACCTGCTGAATTTTAACACTGGTGTTTCTCTTTAGTCTCTCATCTCACATTCACTGCCTATGTTTCCAAGATCTCTGTGCAATCATGAATACGTGCAGAGCTATTCAGAACATTAAAGCAAAGGTCCCAAAGATCCTACAATTGAATTCACACAGGCCAGAGAAAATGTGGGAAATTCAGTTACTAGAGGGTGAAGAGTGACAACATTAGATTTGCTTAGGAAAATTATAAAAAAGAATTGAGTTTAAAAAGCAAAGAGACAACTGTATACTGGCAAAAATTTATGCTTTTTTCCCCTCTGTATTTCACTGCATTTCTAAGAGGCAGGAGTGATAAGCCACAAAGCTAAGACAGGGAGAGCCAGGCAAAGGGAGCATTAATGAGAGGCATTAAGGAACAGAAAACAAAATGGAAGAAAAAGAAAGTGTAGGCCAAAGCAAATTCTGGTTTGTGCAACATCTTGAAGGTAAAAACAAGGCGAACAATGTGGGGAGTAGGTGGGAAGTCAATAAATGGGTTCAAGATGCTGAAAGGAAAAGCATTTAGAAAAGAAGATTATGGTGATGATTTTGGCACCAGCACCTTAAACTGGAATGGGAAAGAACCTAGCCAGGAGAAGGTAAGAGTTGTCAAGGAGATGATGAGGATGAAGCACAGGAAAACTAAAGAGAGTAATAAGACTAAGTCGGAAGAAACCCATCACACTGTCCAGATTTGAATCTACTTTATTTTGGCTTCTGTGACTAATGTGGACCTATGTCAGGGCAAAAGACATTATTCTTTAGTAATACCAGGATTTATGCTTTTTTAAAAGAACAAAAAATCCTCTTTTGGTTGTACCTCAACACTTTGTGAAAATAGAATGTCTTGGCTCTAATCCTACAAACATGCATGTAGGCAATTTCACTTGCATAGTGAATCCCATTTACTTTTCTGGATTACTTCTGTTATTAAAATTCCTCATGTATGTAGGAGTTTAGAAGGCTGGACCTGCTCTTCACTTTTTCTGCCATGTGCTGGCAGTGTTTTAGTAAGAGAGAAACTTTAAAAAGTTCCCAGACAGGAGCTTAAAACAGTCCAAAGGGAGCAATTAAGAAATGGCCAAAGCACTGCAACAATTAGGATAGCAAAGTTTGTTCTATAACTAAAGCTGGTGACTTCTGTAGGAGCTATATAAATGCACTGAGAGCCCTTTTAAAATTTTGCTTGGTCCTTTCCCTGCTTTTCACAAATGAATAGAGCTATTCATTTCAATGGAACGTTTGTCTGTGTGGGTCTGGAAAGCTGTCTGAGCAACTCCACAGCTCCAGGTAGCAAAAGTGTGTAGAATACCAAATGTTAGACAGCTTGTAATACTAATCTGAATGGCATCAGCACAAAATATAGTGGTTTAATAGAGATCACCCACTACAAAGACTAAAATGAACTAAATGATTTGCCATACCAAAAAATTGGATAGTTTTAATTGATTAGAAAAAAGAAGCAAAGAAGAATTGATCTTCCTTTGCCTAGGTCAATGTGCAGCAGTATTGGCAGAAACAGAAAAAGGCACATGACTTCTAAGTGACAACAAAAACAGTAAAACTAAGTGCTCATGCACTCTCAGATGCACACTCAAAGTGAAAGATCTAACTCTTTTGCCACCATATGCACTCTATTTCCACAGCTTCAGTATCAACTATAAGCAGGATTTGATGAAATACTCTTTAGAAAACACATGACAAGGATTATCATGATTTACTAATTCAGTAAAATACAAGACACCTATAAATTTATTACATTCATTTGTCTAATGGTTTCCTTCTCACAAGCTCTGCCTGTCTCCCATCTAGTTAAGACTTCATCATGCTTTCAGAGCCATGAATAACTCACCCTCATCTATCCATCATTGCCTCTATTCATTTTGTCCCTTTCTGGTCCCATCTCTTTTGGCAGGCTGTACACAATGTTTGCCACTTCAACTCTGACTAGTCAAGGGGTTTTCTTTATCTCTTCTCTGTGGCTCCCAATTCTTAGGAGTTATCCATGAAGATAGCTACTCCCTGACACACACTTAAGAAATTAGTGAAGAAGTAGAGAGAAAACAAATGAAAAAAACAAAAAAAAAAAAACCATAAGAAATCATAGCAAGGTCAATGCCTGCTTAATCATTCAATTTACATGTTGAATTTACCTTTCTTCTGTTATCAGAAGAATAACTTTCTGCCTATGTAATTCCCAATACATTGCTGACCTTACATGAGAAAAATATTAAGAGCACATTTTGGATTTACTACAGTTCTTGAGCTATTCCTTTGCATAGAATAGTTTCCCTATTATTTGATTGCCCCTTAAGAAGGTGCATTTAAGATCCATGGATTACACAACTTGATATCTGCATGGAAATAGCAAAAATTTGATTTTTTTACTAGACCTTGGTTACATGAGTATTATATGGGACCATCTCTTTCTAACACCTGTTTGCAGTGAGAAAGGATGCATTTTACTTACAGCTGAATTTTACCGGCGCAGGTTTAAGTAGCTTTCAGCTGTCTTTGTGAGTACTAGTCAGAACTTTCCTCTGAAAGAAATCTATAGATATTCAGGAAATAACAATAGCTGTAATAAATCATAAACTGAAAATTCTGAAAGCTGAAACTTTTTGGTAGCATGGGAATTGAAGGGGGAGAGAGAGAGAAGCAGAGGACAGAGTATGATTTTGGTTAAAAAGATAACTTTAAACACCTCCTGTTGTGCAAAATTACTTGGAAAGGCAACAATTATTTCAAAAAATGTGCTGGGGCACAAAGCTGATAACCCAAAACATCCATCCATGCAGCAGGTGAGCAGATCACGTTTTACCTGACATCTCTCAACGAATGCCTCTTTGGGTGTGTACGTATGCTATCATACACAGCTGTATGGAGAAGATATAGGTATTTACAAAAAATGTACTGTAAAAAAACCCAAACAACCTAATAAAAAAATCAAACCCCGCCAGAACAGTCTTCTTATAAAAAAATAAACTTATATTTTTAGAGATGCATTTTGCCTGAACTTCTTACTTTCAAATTTCCTCACTCTCTTGCTGGCTCAAGAACATCTTACGAAAACAGGAAATATCTATAGTTCCTAATGGGAGGCCAGAGTCGGCTCGCAGGGTACACATGAAGAAGTAAGTGTGAGTGCTACAGGCTATTCTGGACTCTGTTGCAGTTATATTTCCATATTACTGAGGGAAAAGTGATTTTTTTTCTGAGGTATTCCAGAATATCTGATGAAATATTGTTTTGTATCGACAACTTGCTCTGCTGGTTTGTTCAGAATATGAATTAAGTTCCTAAGATGTAGCTTTAAAAAACCTCAATGAAAATGAACCTTTATAAAATAAATAAGAAAAGAACATTCTTTTTCTGTTTATTAAATGACAGTCAGGAGGTCAGATTCAGTTATCCCCACATAACCCCACTGAACTTGCTGAATGGGGTTGCAGTGCTGCAAGCCAGGGCAGAGCTTAGGCCAGTGTGCAAATTTCAGGAAGAACAAACCTTCGTTACAGAACTCAAAAGAATCCTTGTGCTCTCTGAAGGAAAGGTATAAAGGGGTGCTTGTTAATTCTAGTCAACACAGTCCACTTTCTGGAAAAAGAGGGGGGATCTTGGTAAGAACCTGTGGCTCTCCTACCCAGCAAGGCAACATTTCTCCAAGAGAAAAAATAGCCAACTAGAATTTTAAAAAACACTATGTGCTCTGTACATCTTTATAATTGTATGACATATTCCTATAAGATAGTCTTTCTGTAGGAAAAATCTACAGCTCGGTAACCAACATTATCGTGTAGTGCCTTTAACTCTTCATCATATTTTTCCTCTTTAACACAAAAATTATTATTTTCAGAACTCAACATGCAGAATATTTTTTTACCAAACCTTATGTATGCTGGTATTATCTCATCTGTGAAAATCCTGTTTGTTCCAAATCCTAGCAATTGCTTTAAACTGTCTTCTGGTATCACTCCAGAGGAAGAAAGAAGCAGCATGCTTCTTTCTGTGAGGAAGAGAAAAATAAGAGATCTATTGTATGACTTTAATTTTAGAGAAAATAAAATTTTTTTTTAGAGAAAATAAAATTTTTTTAGAGAAAATAAAACCAGTGGGTGGTACTCTGTTTTATTTAATATTTAGACACCCTCACAAAGAAAGCCCATGCTTTCACCTGTCAGTCATTTGGTCTTGATTTCCACCTGGAAAATATGCAGGTGAGAACCCTTCATAGGTTAAAGAAGTGGCCAGCCTATCCCAAACCACGACAGTAGTGCAGCCCCTGGGTGCCCTGCACTGACGATGCAGGATGCTGAAGCGCAGGTAGGGATTCCAGTTTGTCACAGCTGCTGCCCTCGCTCCCATTCGCTTGAGAGGGCTTGTTGTCAGGAAATCTGCAGTCTCGCTCCCTCCTCCTCCCCATCAACACCCAGTTAGTAGGCTTCACAGGTTTGTGACATGCAGAATGCAGGTGGGTTTGTACACCTGCATGGAGGCAGGCTCTATTTTTTTTGTCCGTCCCATTTTGTCCCAGTGTAGACACAGAGCGACATTTGCATTGTTTCTTGGGCTCTGCATGCCTGCAGAGGGGGCCAGAGAATTCAGCTGTCTGACTACCTAATCCCAGTGAATATCCCATTTTAGAAAAAGTGTGAAGTATATAATACTTTGAATAGAGACAATTGGAAGTACAATGTAACTTAATGTTTTGGTAAAGTATTGCCCTATAAGGCAATCTGCTCATCGCAGTTTTCACTTTAGTAATTCAATAGCCATTTGCAATGCTCCCCACTGAAAAAAAACCTCAATTTTTTCTTGTTACTGATAGTTTATATTTTTCACTTCAGCTTTTGGGGAACATGTACCAATAAAGTCTTAATGATCTTTGCATTTTTAAAGAATTTTGTCAGAAGTTAAATACACTATGACTTTTCCAAAACAGTATGGAAAAATAAAAGAGAAATCATGATCCATCTGTAAATGCTCCATGTACCACAGTCATTTATTGCTTCATACTGAAATTTGAAATATGAGAACAAAGCAGAGGCAAAGCCAAATAAAAAAGCCACACCAGAAAGGAACATCTGCAAAATTCAATGAAAAAAATGCACAAATGTTATGAATTAAACCTTTTCTGGCTTTCCTTACAGCTGCACAACCTCACACTCAGCAAGACAGGAAGGACTATTGAAATGTTTCCTATACAGTCTTAAGAAGCAGAAGCCCATACCATTTATTGGACACATTAAATAAAAGTCTCTGTGCTGGCATACTCAAGAAAATGTAACAGCTGATAAAGAATAAAAATGGGAATCATAAAATGCAATATAAAGTACAAGTAATTTCAACTTTCATCTTTAACACAGTCTTTACTATGGCTACAGTTGATTTTGCTAATAAGTGGTATGGACCAGTGGAGAAAATGGTGCATCACACACTGAGGGTACACATAGAAACTTTGGCAAAAAACATTTTTTACTGGAAAACACCAGTTTGTGGAAAATGAAAGTGCTCGTAAGAACAAGCACATTCCTGTGACTTTTAATTTTGGTAAAGAATCACATGGAATTCCAAAAATAATGACATTTGCCTTTTCAAACACTCCTTTTGACATACCAATTCATTATTTTAGAGAAAAAAAAACCACACAAAAGAAACAACCAAGTTGAAATGGTAAAAATTCATAAGCCACACTTATCTGCTAACTCTTTTAGTCTGTTGGTTTATGGATCTTTTCCAAAGTTAAGGCTTGTCTTAATGTTTAGGGAAGGAAACCTCAAATATCTGAGAAATATCCCAGATAAACTGCTTCACAATCAGTAACTGGCTGCTTACACTGAATTATGGTCTGCGTTACTGAAGTCAGTGTGAGAAGGACTGAGACTCAAAGCAAGGCAAAAATTTCTAACCACAGAGCAGACACTACAGAGCAAAGAACATTTCAGGAAGATTTTTGGTGGTAAAATTCTAGATTACGTACTTGCTGATTTGTGGGTTAGTGTAAGAAATTTAATACAGATATTTCTCTTATCAAGCACATAACATTCCTAAATGCACTTTCAAATATTAGCATACTTATTATTTTATTTTGACAAATATTCATTTGAAATTCTTCTTGTCCAATATATCACCCACTTCTATACTATAGGATTGTGCAGGCAGGTATTATGTAAATGCGTATGGCCGCACTCCACATCCAGAAGAAAGGAGTTTGAAAAGAAATATGATATCACTGAAATATGTTGTGAAAGCACTCTCTCTGCAGTGGAGAATGAAGAATTGCCCATGCACTAGTCTTCTACCAAAGACAACTAGTCAAGACAACTAGTCTTCTAGTCAAGATAACTTCAAGACAACTTTAAGACAACTAGTCTTCTACCAAAGGACCCTTCAAACTTCAAAGCTGACGTAGAATTTCCCATATGAAATGTCCTATGAAAGTGCACTTTGAGTTTTCCCTCATCATACATTGCTTCAGGGACCCTTAGGCAAAAAAATATCTCGTTTCCAGTAACTGGGTAGAAACTTGAAAGATATCTACAATCTTTCTAGGTAGATGCACAATCTCTAAGGAAAGCTGTAACGGAAAATAAGTACTGATGCTAGGGAGACATTCACCAGCAGAGGAAAGCATTTCCTTATGCTTATGTATACTCACACTTATAGTTTTGCAGGTAAAACAGAATTTATTTAGAAAGATAAAGAGATGACACTGAAATGACAAGTAACGAGAAGAAAAAGTCTCAACCATCAGATAAACTTTACACAAGGCAAACATGTTTGTGCTAAACATTTTTTACCTTTACTGTTTCTATTAAATATAGTGAATTATGTATTTGCATATAAGTGTATGCTTTTGACAAAAATAGATTTGTTTGTAAGCTAAAGAATGGATATTACATTTACAAAGACTATGCTGTTACCAGCAATGAAAGCACATGTCCACATCAGAGAGTAAGAACCTTTCATGAAAAATGGAGCTGATAAAAGACTGATAAAAGCATGCATCAAGGGAAATCAAAGATTTGCAGGACCAAAATAAATACACACCAAGTATTTTTCACAGTGTATTAAAATCATGCATACAAATGAGCCACCTGAGAGGACACAGTTGGGCTGTATCACTGTTCTTTTTCATCACTGAAAGATGGGAGAGCACATTCATAAGTTGTTATCAACACACTAAAAAAAAATCCACTCCCCTGTTTCCTACCTCTGACTTACTCTTTCTTCAAATCTAAACTCACTGAGGTACAGCAGCACAGTGGTCCTGTGTCAGCTAGCTCACAGGAGGAATGGAAACACTAACTGAAAATGGCAGTTATATTCAAGCCTATAAAGAACCATATGTCATATCCGCAGATAGTAGTGACACCTCTGTCACCAGCTGTTAGTCACAGTCCAGCCTTTAAACCCTTATATATATGTAGCCAGGATTGCAGTTTCATGATATTGAAATCTTTTTAAAATCCTGGAGGAGAATTCTGTATTACAAACACATGAAAATGTGTATAGACTGCATAAATTGAAACATTCACATTAATTTTCACAAATAGGGACTTCCTTTAGCTGGCTCAAGGGTTTATGTGCTTTGCGGTCACAGTAAAGAGAATCGCTGTCCGTATTTGCAGTTCAGCTTGGCACTGAAGTAGCAAATAAACTTTGCTTGTGGCTGCTTTCCAAAGCAAACAGAACTTTTATCTCTACTTGAAACTTTTATTAGAACAATGGATATCACATCTAGTATTTATAAATTCCTTCTGTCCTGCACTACCATGGACCATATAGAAGGATAATTTAGGTAATTAGCTCAAAATGAAACCCAGGACAGAGGAAAATTTGTGCATAGTGCAGTGTGTTACCACAGAGGTGGTCAGATCTTGTACTCTTCTGTTCACCCTCTTAACTCTACAGTCTCCAGAAAAAGAAACTTGACTCAGCTGCAGTTCTCCTGGGAACCGTGCTCTGGCATGGCTCCTTTTCTTCCACTCACAGTGAACCACCTTTTAAAAGACATAATCTGCCCTGGAATCTGGTTTTGTATTTTGAGTCAGAAAAATACTAGCTCATTCTTCTCTTTATTCCACAATAACCGATATACAGTTTTTCTGATGTTATCAAGTATATTTAACACCCCAATATAGTTACTGGGATCAACTTTTTTGAATATTTAACTTTACATAAAGTTCAGACTGTTCTGTATATAGAAAGAACGTTTACTTAAAGTTGGATCCTTGATATTTGACACTGGTCATATACTGTTCACTGTTTCCAGCCATTCATGGATGGGCCCCAGATATTTCCCTGACACATAAAAGAATTTTTTTTTAATTTTAATACTCTTGGAGTAGCTGGAAGCATTTTTCAATAAAGGACCTCACTCAGGGTGATATATTTGGTGAACAAGCTTTTCAAATAGTTCTTCATGAGCCTGTACTGTATTCCTGCGTACTGATAATGTACATGTTAGTGCTCAGCACATCTGTTCCACCTACAGTACTTCAAGCTGAAAAATTGCCTGCCATTAATTGTACATTATTTAAAAAGAACTGTGTTTTATCTACCAACCCACTGGAAACCAGCTTATATATATACTATTACAGTGAGAAAGTAGTGAAGCTGTACTAAATGTTACTGTGCTATGAAACTGAAGTAAAAAGCAAACTCCCAGTTTTGTGGAAAAACAGGGGAAAGATTTCAGAGAATGCCAACTTGGCTTCTGTCCCTTTAACAAAACAAAACCAGGCACTTCAAGTGCAGGCAGGCATCGATTTTCTTTGGGGAGGTAGACTGTGTGAGCAATACTCAATTTTGTAGCACATGTGCTCCCCTTTCACCTGGCAGAGGAACTAGAGCTGGTCTGTCCATCAGCCCTATCGCACTGCAGCCATATGACACCCTTCAAACCACAGTGTCCAGGAAATCAGGGATGGGAAGACACACTAGGTCTATTGGTTTGTCAGTGCAGGGCATTTTCCTCATTCTTTGTCCAGGTCATTTGGAAGGACAAGAAATTTTCCAAAATCTCCCATTTTTTACCAGATCTCTCTATTTTTCATCTGTCACTTTTCTCTTATTTGTGCAAAAATTACTATTTTTATTCCAGCTACTGCCCACAAAGGTGGAGCCAGCAAAAAGTCTTTATGAGTACAGGGCTCCAATGATCTTGTTACAAAAAATCATTTTTCAGCATGGTGCATTCCCGCTTGCATCTATGTTACCATTTCTCTGTTGCTGGGTCATCTGAGAAGAACACTGTGTTACAGAGGATGAGGTAGACAGAAGCAAAGTCACATTAATCTGAGCATTACTGGCTACATAGCCATGGCAAAACCCAAGAACCTAGATAAAAAGCTAGTCAGATAATGGGAAGTTAGTCTGAGGTGTATCTGTGCTGCCATGACAGTATAGACAGCTCAAGACTCTGGTATTTAGCTTTCATATATGACTTAAATTCCATTTCTTCCATTAGCGATAACATTGTTTTAACTGGTCCTTTTATATCAAGCTGTTACTTATGTCAGTTGGATAATGTCTGCTCACTGATCATGATGATGAAGTGTTTCAAGCTAGAGAAAATGTCCCTCATATAATGGTTCCTGTGGACCATTTGCCTTAGTTTTTCTGTCCTGTGTGTTAGGAAGAAGGGCAGCTTGCAGAAGCCTGCGTTTTGCCTTATCTGCAGCCTGAGCCTGAATCTCCAGGAGGAACTGAGAAGCAGAAAGAGACCCAGGGGTTGCAGCATCATCACTCAATATGCCCAGTGCCTCTCTGCATTAACACACTTGGTTGCAGAACTCTGCTTGGGACATGATTTATAAAGACTCTCCAAGCTTTTGAGTCACAATTAAAATAACTAAAATATAGTTACTTGAAATAATATAGGACTGAAGTAATATAGGACTAACACAATTTCCATAAGAAAACTTTAACATAAAACAGTTTGTGAAGAGAGATTCTCCTTCCACTAACAAGATAAGAATTACACCTCTTTCATGATTCCATAATTAATGCAATCAGAAATTACCATTTAATGTTATTGCATGGCTATATAGAAACGACAAAAGGCATTGGCTCAGTTCCTCTCTTTTGTGCAGAATGTACAACTTCTGTTGTCTTTTTTCCTTTTTGTTATGGTATTTCCAATCCTGAATGAAAGAGCTTACAGAAATATAAAAAGATTTGGATGGAAATATAATACCTGCAGTTTTGTAGTTTGTCATTTCTAAAAACCCAAAACACCATGCTTAGCTTTTTAAAATTGAAATCTCCAGTTATGCCCCAACCACAAAAACATGCCTATGCTATCATGTGGATCTCAGCAATTACAGGTTTTTTCTATGATCTTAACTGTATAAAATTTCCAAACAGTTATTTTGGACAAAACATGTTTCTATGTTGGTATTAAATCTTCTAAAACCACTTTCTATGAATTCTATTATGTAAAATAAACAGGTTGGTATTTCAGATGGGGTTAAAAGCAATTACTTTAAGAACTTGATAGTACCTGATTGACTTTGTTTTGAAGAATGCATCAGTAGGTGACAGTCTTAAATTAATGCAAGTAAGGTCTGGCCAGGCTGTGGCCATTTATGTTCTGCCCATATAGATATTTCCTCTCTAAGCTGCTTTAGAGGTGAAAGCTCAGTGCTGCGAAGTATATTAAGTTCCACTATCTGTGGATTCAGCTTGGATGCATTGGAGTTTGCATGTTTCTGTCAGCTAAGATTTGAGACCTCTGTTATTAGGCAGTTTTTCATGATATATGCTGTACTTCCTTGCTGCTTACTATTATTCTTTAGCATTGTAATCTGGATCATCAGA
>JAOXNG010000004.1:12740969-12760304 GCA_028566535.1 Scolopax minor
ATGACATACCATTTGGGTACGTATTTATATTCTGATTTACCTAGTGAAATCAAAATAAAAGTAAAACATGAGGAAAATGACAGATTTTGGAAGAAAAATTAGTGAAAGCTCTTTTTTCAAAATACACATGGAAGTAATGGAAAGATTAGTAGCATTTATTTCTATCAGAACTTGCTGGATCTTCTAAGTTAATTGCTGTGTTGAGTGCTCAGATTTATTTCCTTAAACATTTCTTTTTTTCTAATAAAATCCTTTGCTCTCAATTAGTTTATAAGCATATCTCCTACAGATTCCATCACAAATGTTGATACAATTTGCATTTTTTTAACTGAATTTTTGAGATCTCACATACTAGCAACAATGCTCAAAAATCGGTGACAAAGAATCTTGACCACCTGAGAATTCCCAGCATTTGAACACATAAATTACTCCATATTGATATAGATGATTGATGAAAATAGTTTCAAAATGGCAATTCTGATAAAATCAACTTTTAAATATTAGTGCTTACATGTTATTTTTGTGATATTCCTAGAACTGAATGGTTTGGGGTTTTTTTCAGCTTGTGAAAGTGACCTGAATTTTTTTTGTTTTATTGAACTAATTTTTAAATTAATAAATTAATACTGCACCCCTGTATCTGAGTAATACTGCAGCTCCAGGTCTTGCAAAACTTATACAAATTGGAGGAACTATAGGTCACCAAGGGGTCCTATTTAAGATTACAAAGACTCAAAGCAATGCAGTGAGAACACAAAACAGTTACATGGTTTATTAGAGTGTTTTGAAATAACACTTAAATTCAAATAAGAAAGAATAAGCAGATTTTAAAGAACTGAATTCATTTTGAGTTTTCTCATCTGGAAAAATCCCCCAAGTTAAAATTAACATCCATTAAAAAGTCTAGTTTGTAGAAACGGTATTATTGGTTAAGAATATATTGTCACATGAAATTTCCAACTATTTCTAGTTTAAACATTGTACAAAATGCTGCCTCTGCCAATTAGACATGCATCAGTCATTCAGCACAAAGCCATTTTACCATGTGATGTTCTAATGCAAAAGGCACGACATTCATGAAAAGAGCACATGAAAAGAGCCAAAGTGAATATTTAGTTATTCTTTAGGTTGTCATTTGTGGGTTTATGAAAGAACAAACGTTAAAAAAGAGAGAAGGCGTTCTCTTGCAAGTAGAGAGGGATACAGATGATTACAATATGAAGTACATCATAATCATATATTTACTGCACAAAACCAACCACAGAAATATATAACAAATATATACATACATTTTGAGAGTTACAGCAGATGTTCACCTATTTGAAGTGAAGGCCAACAGCTTTCCCCACCCGCTTAAAAACCCTGCCTAAGGAAAGAAAAAAGCCCCAAACAAAATCAAACAAAAAATGGAAATGGACACACAGACACTTTTCCTATATATGGATCTCAGTTTCCCACCTACTCAACTTCAGGCTTTTGGGTTATAGAATAACCTAAAAGAGCTGAAAACATTCACAAGATGCAGGTAACTGCTTTATAACTTATTTCAATAATTGCATTACAAGAGTTTTGAAAATTGCCAAGCTGCAGTAAAAGCCACCCTCAACCCACTTTCCTTTCAAAAGTCATCTGCAAAGCAAAAAAAGGAAGAAAAGTTGTTCCTCCCTTTTACTACTTAATGATCATTTGTGCATGAAATTCCATCCAGGTACATCTTCAGCCTGACAAGATTCAAATGTATATTCCCAATTGAGAGCCCATTGCCATGACCAGGTGTGCATTTTCCATCAAACAGACATAGGATAAAATTTAGAAAACTGTCTGGAGAGGGAAAAAGTAGAGGAAGGACTGCACCAGCACAAAATAGGTTATGGGCTGGCAGTGCAGCCCCTGCAAGGCAGGCAAGGAGGTGAATGCACTCAGGAATATAGGGGGAAAGCATTCGCTTCCCAAATGAGTACTAGGACATTTCACTCATCTGCAAAAAGAAACTAGACATGAGGTCTTTGCAAAATACCTATGTTTTAATGGACCAGCTCTGGTTTATAAATCCCAAATCCCCCCAGGCATCGCCCTGCATCTCTGAGTAAACTGTCTCAGAGTTTAAGATTTGTATTTGCCTTTTGCATTTGTTGTGAGCCAACTCCAAGCAGATGCAAGCTGGGCTAATCTAGTAAAACATTCACAGATCTCAGTTAGAAAAAAATAATCTTTAAACATATAAATAGACATATAATACACACTCACCAAAGGGCACATAAGCTTGAAATATACATGTAAAATATCAAAGGTGTTTGAGTATATGAATCTAACTCTAGTGAAAAATACTACTGACATCAGTAGGGCTATTCATCTGAATGCTACTACCACTAGAAATTCTCATTGATGTATTTAGAGTCCTCCAGAAACCTTATCTAAATCAAACTTCTGAGGGAAGAAATATTTGTGTTTTGGGGCAGAGTGAAAAATAACGAGAACAGACTCTCACATCCTAAATGTGGCTAGCATATAAATTAGAAAAAAAAAGAAAATTAATAGAATTTTAGAACTTGTTATTTTTTAAAACATAAGAATAGGCTTTTGAACTGTGTTTCTGGAAAAAATGTATTAATAATCACACAAGAAATTGCAGAGATACTTAAAGTTAGACATATGGATGACTGCAATGTGTTGTACTCTTGCTCCGGTTAAACAATTCCTTTACCTTTTATCTCTGCCTAGAATAATATTCTTTGGCTTATCTTTCTCCCAGTATTCTTTCAATACCAGCTCCATGATAAAGTATTTATTACTAAATAAAAAATTACTTTGGGGCAGAAATCACAGAGAAATCTTTTAACTTTGCCTATATTCTGGAAAAATATTCTATGCTGTACCTTAAGATGCATTTCTCCAGGAGTGCACCATAGCTTGATTCCCCAGCAGTGGAGGATAGCCCTCATTTCCACTCTGTATCTATCAAACTACACTACAGATGTCTGCTGCCTCTTCCCCTCTATTGCCTCTGAAAGCAAGTCAGGCCAGGCTGAGGGAACACTACATGCCCAGGTCTACAGATGTGAACAAAGATTAGGTCATCTGAATCCCTCACCCAAGGAAGCTACAACCTTGCTCTGGAATTACTTCAGAATTTATTTATTCTTAGTATTTCCTTTTCCACATTTAATACTGGTGAGGAGCACAGTATGAATAACAAACAAACAGCAAACCCTGGCCAAATTGCTCTGAAAATGGTTGCTTTGAAAAACTGAAGTATTCACAAAAGAAGGAAGTGTTCTACATGATCAAACATTATGTTTTTATTTCTGGTTCAGAAAAAGCTCTGTTTACTAAGAATAGATTAAACTGTGAAAGGAACATTGATTTCAACTGAGGAATTTATTTATTTATTTCAAAATAAGATAGTCATACCAGTCTCTTTTTTTAATGAAACCTTAAGGAGACATGATTCTCAATAAATTTTTAAATTTCACTGAATTTCACTTAATTTTCACTGAATTTTTAGAGTTTTAGATTATTTTATTTTTAAATATTAAAAGCTCCTGAAAGTTTGAAGTACCTATATGGTGTTATAGCTAAGGATTCTGAATCAATATTTCTCACTGAGAGCTAAAATAGTGAAACATTTCACAAGTTTACTCAGCTGTGAACAGCATTTCCTAATCTCATAGTTAATGGAAGGGCTGGAAGAACAGGGGAAAAAGGGAGTATTATTCAATTCTGAATCATTATTAGGTAGGAATGATATTTTTTGCCATGTTTCAATATCTGCTGAGCTCTGTTCTGAACGGATATAGATTTTAGATTGGTCTGAAGGAAAAAAAAACAATAACAAACAAAACCCAAACACAATAAAAGAGTAGTTTTACTTCCCCTTGTTATATTCCATAGTTATGACAACAATTTCCAACACACCTAGCAGAGCAGTGCTGCATGACAGCCTCAGGAGAAAATTATCTACCTAACTCTCCAGAAGATAAATATCGACAGCTAATTATTCCAAGGCTACTCTGTGCTAAAATAATAATTAGAGAGCCCATCAGTGTCTCATTTCCTGCTACTTTTTCATTAGTCAATCCTTTCCTTGTAAGAAGGAAGTCCTTCAGAAATTAGTGAAAGTATTTCAGAAATTAATTACAATTCAAAATACAGTAAGGGTGGCAAAACTGGACCTTTTCCAAACAGGTAAATACATATTATGTGCGCACCATGGAAAACATATTTTGGTAATTTCCTTCATTTGTCAGTTGTCCAAGCAAGCTGCAGAAGTTTGTGTTGTGAAAGTTCTTCCTTCAAGGGACTCACCTACAAATCTTCCTTATCACGTGTGGAACTTTGCTACCTTCTGTGGGAGAACCTTCACTGTTAAAGGTTGCTTATGTCAATAAAATTGAAAAAATATTTTATTTATCCTTTTTTGTTTTTCAGGACCATACTTTGAAATCACGAACAAGAAGGACCCCACAGGGGTTTTTGTCACTGTGCAAACAAAGAGCAAAATGTTGGTCTTACCTCAGCTTACAGCCCCAGCTTTCTGCCACAAATGCTCTGATGCCCATTCGTACCAAAGGCTGGCTATGGAAGGATTAACAGCCATCCATATCACTTAGTCAACAATCCTCCTCCAAATTTGCAGAGACAAAACAATTATTCTTTAAAAGCAATATATTCCTGTTAAAAAGTGTGATTAATTGAATAATTTAAGGGGTTTAAAAGGGTGAGGGAACTACTCCTGCCTTGCAGCTACTGCTGTTGACTTGATACTGCCAAGAACATCGGTAAGAACTCAGCTTCTCAGACATTTGTGTCTATCTAGGAGTACAAGAACAAGAATTTCTTTATGTTCTTTTGTACTTTTCCTGTTTGCCTCGATTGCTTAATTACATTATTTTAAAACCAGTGTTCACTCATAAGCCAGTGTGCACTCATTATCACAAGTTTTTCCCACGTCTGCATTTATTTTCTCATTTTCCCATAAAAGGAGACATAAATAGCTCCAGAAATGGATTGGACTCAGTTCATGTACTAATGATGATATATATATACACACACACACAAGATTTTAAAAAATGGTTTTGCTTCTGCCGGTATCAACGTAATCAATAAATACTTTCTCAGACATGAAAATACAACATTTACCTGAAGGAGAAAAGAATTTTTTCATCTTTCTATTGTCCTTTTAACATACTCAAACAGCTTTGAGGGAGTAAAAAAGAGAAAAATGCTCTAGCTGTAACTGATATTCTGGGCCAGCTAGTCACAACGAGTTGTATAAGTGTCCCTTTTTTAGTCAGTTTCTGTGACTAAATACTGCTGTTCAACCTTTTCATAGATACATAAAGTGGTGTCTTCATTACTAAAAATTCAGAGAGCTACGAATTGCACCACCTGAAAATTCCCTATCTTACAATTCAAGAAATTACTTTTAAAGCTGTAAATTCTTTAAGGGAAAAAAAAAAAGTAATTTTTGGAGAACAATTGTCTTATTAAATACATATATATGTTTGCATTCACACTCAGACTAGCTAACTTACCACAATGGATTATTTCAAAGGTCAAAAAGCAAGCAGTTTCCATCTACCAAAGTGAATAATGATTGAACAATGTTTTTGGATGTTACCAATATTAAATATCTCCAGGTTTTGGCTCACACATCTTTACCTTAATGTCTGAAGTGACAAGTAGATTCAGCTTGAAAAGCATATGAAATACTAGTGCCAGCAAATAAAGTCAGTAGACTCAGCATATCCATCAACATCGTGTACTGGTCCTCAAAATTGGATTATGTACATTTTGAACTTTACGCCTCCTAGTATCCATTTCTAACCAAAAGTTGTGAGAAACAAGACTGTATTTCTCTGCTTAGGAATCTTTTTTCTTCTTTACTTTAAAAAGCTATTTCTTGTTCACCCACTTCACATAAGATTATTATCAAGTATTTACTCTGATGGCAATGACTGTGACACATCCTTCAGCAATAGGGAAAGGATTTTAAGCAATTGAATGGCTCATGAGAATGGTAGTTATCCTGACACCATGTATTTGCAGTTAAAGGAGACAACACACAGGTGTGGATATAACAAAAAAAAACATTTGTCATTCAGTTTTGCTCTACTTTTTATACACATTTTATGTCTGGGTTATAATTATGAACCATCTTATAAATGCAATGTTTACTCTTCAAGATGGACTGGAGGGAATTTGGAGGTAAAAAATGTGTTTCAGGTAGGGACTTAAAAATTAAGACCATGTGTAATGAGGTCTAATTTGAGAGGTTAATATTAGGAAAAGCAAGTAGGATTTTTTTTTTTTTTAGTGATACACATTTATTTTTCTTTAAACCTAAGGTTGCTAGTAGATATAAATTAGCCTTTGGAGGGTACTTAGATGGGGCCTGACTTGTTTTAGCTACTTGCAAGCTCTGTAGATGAGTTGTGCTGCCTGACCACAACACAGTCTCTTCTTCTTTCAGATTTGTTAATTGGTATACAGTCTAAATGTACATGAACTTCACAGAAAATAACTATTAAAAGAATTAGGATAATGACAGTTCTAGCATAAGGGAAAAAGTGAGATACATTCTTTCTTATTGACAAATAGGTCATAAATTGAGTACAGCTTTTCTTAGGGTTGTAAATATACCTGTAATGTAAACTGTTGTGTCCAATAGTAAAATGAGCATGTCTGGGTCTCTCTCATGACACTCTGGTGACTGGAAAGAATAAGCCCAGTAATACACAGTGGTCATTCCATGAATTGACATTTCTGCTAAAGCAATCATTTTAACACGTAAAGCATTGCATTTGGACATAGGAAACATCCTGCAGCACATAAATTAGAAATTATTTTTACAGACGGGAGATATTTGTTGTCAGTGTGCTACGTATCTATGTAGATTAATTGTATTTCCCACCAAGATCAACATGGGATGCTAGATAATAAGGCAAAATATTGTTCCAGAAGTCAGTGCAAGAGTTCCACACCTGAGTCTCTCTGTGCATTAACTGTGCAAACTGCTGAATACTACTTATTTTGTTTGGATCTGAAGTATTTCCTCTATCAGAAATCTCCCAAATTTACTGAAACTAGTCTTTAAAACATGTAAAAAATACACCACTACATTGCTCGTGAACTCATTTACATAGTTAATACGAATGAATCTAACAAAAATTGTTATTTGCCTAGATTAGAATAACAGTTTAATCAGGAAGTGATAAACACTTTATATTATACCTCAAAGCTGATATTTTTTTACAGAGGAAGAATGATCTTCAACAGAACCTGACAACCACCCTACCAACCTATATGTCCCTCAGACTCTACACTAATCAATCTTGACTTTCAAGAAATGTGTATCAAAACAGTTAAAACTGCAGTTTAATTTAAATTAATTTAAGTCTGTATACTGTCTAATTTTGAGCTGGCAGTATCATCACATTCTGATGACATAGATTGGACAAAAGCCAACTTGAAAGCTAAATTTCACATCTTATTTTCCCTGAGATGAAATCCTGCTCCCTCTGGAAGTTAAAGGGAGTTTCACTCTTGGCTTTAATAGGAATGACTTAATCACTGTTAATAAAAGAAGACTTCTTTATTGAGCTCCTTTGATTTTGTATCTTGTTGGCTGATAGCATTTTAAAAAGGAAATGAGATCCGTTCAGTCATTGTCCTTAGCTTTGGAAAGTTCAGGGGGCCCAATTAGAAGTAGACAGGAATTTGAACAGCTATATTTTGCCACTTATACAAAACTATTTTGTACCAAACACATAAAAAAGCACATAATCTACCTGTTAGATTACTGTAATTGGGAAAACCAACAGAATTTCATTATTTAATGACTGACATCAAACACTGAAAAGCATTTAATGATTCATTCTGCTTAGACCCCTTCTAAATTACAAAAGGAACCAAGTTCAGTGCTGCTATTTATTTAGCCTAAAATATTTCTTGGACTCTCTACAATCATTTTATTTTCATAGACTGGATGATGTCTCCAGCATGGCTAGTTCAGACTTTGGTCTGGAGGCCCACTCTCCTGACTTTATAACAACTGCATGTCATCTGCCAAACTCAACTTTCTAGGTCTTCATCTACACTGTAACTGTGATGGAAAAAAATAGGATAACCAAGAGAGTTTGTTACAGCAAAACAAAAAAAACTCAGAAGGCAGCCAATAAAGACACTTAAAAGATACAAAAAAAACTCAGAAGGCAGCCAATAAAGACACTTAAAAGATACACAAACTTTTAGAGGGATAGCTCAGCTGAGATGCAGATGAAAACACCAGAAAAAGTTAAAAAGGAATCAAACATCTTGTTATAACTTGTTATGTGGCTCTGCATGCAATGTGCCTATACCTGAAAGCTTGCTGTTCTCCCAGAAGAAAAATAACAATACAACCAATATTAGTATTTACATTAAAGAGGAAAAAAAATACCATGAACTGTGTTGATGGACAGGAGAGGAAGACCAGAAACAATGAGTAGAAGTACTAACTGAAGTAAGTTTTTGGACATGATCACTAGCATAACCTATTTCTCTCAGATACTCCTGGTACTAGTCTTATTTACTTCTAATCAGGTCCATTTTGTAAACTCAAATATCAATGTGTGGAAATAATTGTGTGCAAAGTATCTTTGACAGCTCACTTTTCCTCAGAATGATCCCTCCAGAGTTTTTGAACCCTATCATTCACCCCTTCTTATCTGCTTTTAGTGGTTTCTTTTTCTCCTTTCTATAAAAGCTCCTTCAACCTTTTTGCCATAGTGCAGTCCAACAAATGTGATGGAGATTCCTGAAGTGTGTGAAAATTTACATGAAGTGTTTCACGTTGATTAATTTAATTATTTTTTTAAATAAGAAAACCAGGAGCTAGTGTGGGATTTTTTCTGCCAAGAGAGAATCTGACTCCCTGGAGTAAATTTTCATGAGAAAAATAGCAGCCAGCTCAGTCTCAGCCATTAGATGAAAATAGACAACCTCTCAGGTAGAAACATTTAAAAACCCTCCTATTGCTTCCTTTGTGAAACATAAATTAAGATGAGTAAAATATGTTAAAATAGAAGAACTGGAAATAAGCAGTGCTAAGTACAGTGGTCAAATGTGTAATTTTCAGTATATGCTTGAACTGTTACTTTTGCACTTGTCTCAGCAGTCTGATCTGGGCAAAGCATAACAGTCAAGTGTGCAGTGTTGGGACAAAGCAAAAATAATGAACTGTTAAAGCCCAGTAGGGAATGTAGGTTAAGGATTTAAACAGGCAAAAAAGCAAAATGGGAAGGGCTGATGTAGAGCAGTCTGTCTGCCAGAAAAAGTAGTAGTCAAGAGGGAAAGGCACCTGCAGTAGTCATGTCAAAAGAGGCTAGCCAGGCCTCCAGTCAGGATGGTGGCCAACCATTTATTAGCATTTTGAAATCTGATTTCAGTTTAAACTTCAGTAAAGCCAAGCTAACAAATCCTGTTCAGTGGATTGAACAGTGAATTTGAAAAGCTCTGAAGAAAATGTGGAGCTGTGGTTATCTCCCAGGGAACTTTTAATGATGGTAGTACAAAACCAAAAAAAACCCCAATAAATACATCAATGTATGGTCTATAAGACCAGAAGAATTACTTATGTCCTAAAACAAGTAATGACCTAAAATTATTCAAGCACCTAAAATACTAATTATACCATAGCAGATACCATATAGGATAGTTAAAAGAACAAAAAAACTGTTCACAATAACATCTATAAACATAACAACATGAGGGGTATGAAAATATTTTTCTCCGATTCATTTAATCTGTGGAATTATTTCCTTTCTTGCTATTGGAAATATAATACTGAACTGAATGAAGCCCTGATGCAGAACTGAAAGCAAAGGAAGCAGGAAGGAAATTAAGATCCCAAAGGTAAATGGAGGTAAATGTAAAAGGCAATGTAGAGAGAAAAACATAAGATTTAGATCTACAGTTTCCAGTCAACTAAAGAAAATGAAGACATTTTTTTTCTGCCTTTATTACCTTTCCTTCAACCCCAAGATTTTAACCAGGTTCCTGATTAGCTCAAAAATGTTTGTTGCATTTGAAGAATGCATTGTACAATCTGAAGTTATTGAATCTAGGCATTAAAAATACAGATGCTTCTGCCTGAGAGACAGTGACAGCTCTTAAGTATAATAAAAAACATCACACAAAAATTCACAAATAAACATAGGGTAATGGCATGCGAGAATGAGCAAGTCTGCAAAATAAAGGAAGTGTGGTACTACAAAATTCTCTTGCCCCATTTCTTGAGTATAACAACTCAAAGTTGGCAAACAATGTCAGGTTTTGGGCACCAGAGTGGCACTGGCTAAACACGTCATAAACTTGGCATGCTTAGGCTTCAGATCTCAGCTACCTTAGATCAGCTTATTCTGCTGTGAAGTCCAGGAGAAAAAAAACAAAAGAAAGGTATCTGCTGCAGCTGTAGCAAGAGAGCAGCCTGCCAGTTCAACATTTTAGAAAAGCTAGGGAAAAATTAAACAAGGCAACAAAGAAGCTATATATACTTGTGTATGAAATCTGGGATCTTGTAATGATATAACTAAAGTGCTTGGGATTTGTGATCCTAGCAGTGTGCTAGAAAAATACTCTCTTGTTACACTAAAGCTAAGGGTGGAACTGGTTCAACTGGCTGCTGTAAGGCATATGCAAGAAACCACTTTTTTTGTTACGGCCTTTATTTTCATAAGTTGGCTTGATGCTTTTGTATGACCCAAAATGAACAGGGCAGCATCATACAGACATAAGAGATCAATTACTCCAATTAGAATGGTACACTGTGATTAAAAGTTTAAAAACAAAAAAGAACGTAAATATCCAGCTTTTGAGAGCAGTCCAAGAGGTAAGTATTATTACAAGAGTAACTCCAACATTTTGCTACTCTACTGGAACGTCAGAGGTGTGAGCCCTTTCTGTTCAACTTTTAGACCTTCCAAATAGCTCAGCACACAGAAATTGTCTGCTTTTAACATTGTTTCCAGATGTACTCTTGGCCAGCTTTCTTCTTCTATTTGGACTGATCTGAATGACCTGAACCTTGGGAACACAATTATACTCTGGGATAAAAATGTTATTTTGTGTTATTAAAGAACAAAAGGTTGTAAGACAAAGATAAGTGGTGACTTAACATCTAAACTGCTCTTCATCCCAGAATAAAGGGCAGCAGGAATTTTGATTGTTCCACCCATACTTGAATGTCTATGCATAAACACACTTCAAAATACTCAAGGGGTTTATTAGATGACTTCAAATTCAGTCTTACAGCAATGAGTGTGCTAATTTGCTAATCTGATTCACAGATTAGCAAATGTGTTATTATCATACTGTATTTTCTTGGAGAAAAATAGAGTAAATGAAAAAAAATAGAACCGAGGTACATAACTAAATCAAAGATACAGACTTTGTATTTCAACAGTGGTACCTAAGTAGGGCAGATGAGAGACATTCATATTATTAATATGTGGACTATAACCCTAGTATGATGCTAGTGTATGTGACACATACTGACCTATGGGCAGTACAATCAATATGCAACAGATCTGCAGAATTTGCTTTCAGCCCACACCCAAAACACTCTGGCTCAGCAGTGACAGACACTGGAAATGGGCTACAAGAACCAGGGCAATTACACATGGCCAGCTCCCAACAGCTGTCATTCCCCAGAGCCCCATGACTGCCTCTATAAAGCCAGACCTGCAGCCAGTACTTGACAGGAGGGGACTGCTAGCTTCCCAGGAAAAGGCATCACTATTAGAGTATTGTGGATTCCAGGAGTTATCCCACTGACCCACAAAGACTCCACAAGCTGTCGTTTAAACAACATTGCTTTTGACTATTCAGATTTCAAGCAGCTGGATTTCATCTTCCAATGAACCACTAAGATAAGAAATATATTGTTAGTTCAGTGAGAGAAAATTTCTTTGGACTAAATGGACACATGACTAGCCAGTTGTAGTACGAGGAATTCTCCGCTGACCTCACATCACATACCAGGTACATACGTTTCATGTAATAAAAAGCATATTTCATCACTATACAAGAAGTCATGTCAATAAAGAGAGCAGCACAATACTAACTGCTAACCATTTTTATGTCAGTTAGTCCAGTTCAATAAAAAAGTGAAATCTAGACAACAGGTCCCTGTTCAGTTAGGAGCAGCCCAAGCCTTACCAGTGTCTGTCTTCATTACTGAGTTTGTTTGCACCATTCATATATCAGTTGCCACTTTATAACTGAATTTATTTTAGGTCTTTTACTATATTGATTATTTAGGCAATCTATTCCAAAAAGAATTCAGTCAAGCTACACTACCAATGGATAAATTTAAGTCAAGCCATTTCATGTATTAGAGGAATAAAATGCTGAGAAAGGGCCTCATCTTGCTGGTGGATACCAGGCTGCTTTTCAGAGTGAATGCTGACTGCGAAGAAACCAGTCCCTGTTTGCACTGAAACAAGCAATCTTGCAGTGAGCTCAGAGGCATTTTAATTCTCTTCTTTATCATAAATGTTCTTATAAAACAAAATTTCCTCCTATTTTTTTTATGCTGGAGTCTACGAATCTGTTTTCCATGGAAGAACCATTCATGTGCAACTTGCAGAAAATCATAACTATTTAGATCACTGTCTGCTATTTCCAGCTTCCCCTATATATGACTAAATGTGAATTCAGTGTTACATAAACATCTAAAATGAACTCTCAACATTTACAAATGGCACATTAATATTACTTGACATTTTAAATTTAAGGTGTCATGGACTAGCTTTTTGAAAATTAACTTGAAAAGGTAGAGCATTCTTTACTTTAAATATATCCCGTTTAGTTATTCAAGCAATTATTCTATGTATCACTGATTTTCATTTATTCAAGCAAAAATGTTGCTCCTTCCAGCAGAAGGCCACTCTGAGGTCACATACATTTCACATCTTTTGACAACTGGTGTTTTCTTTTCCCTAGGGGCAAATATTAGCATTTGAACACCATAAGGTGAGTTTCCAAGCACTATTACTATTTAGCTCACTAGGAAAATGCACAGAATTTGCTTTTCCAAGCACTTGAAAAAATTAGGTCAGATAATATAACTGCTGGAGGTGAGCATCATTATTCAACCTTCTATTACAAATACAAGTAGAATTGGTAGAATTTCAGAATAGCTTTTCCTCTTAATATCTGATTTCTGCACATTTATTTTTACTTCTTGAGTAGGTAAAGCTGAAAAAACATGAGCTCTCCTGCCAGTGGGAATCTCTGTACTATCAAGAAAGAGATCAGCAGTTTACAGCTGTGGGAATCAAGTATGGCTCTTTCAGAAATACCCCGAGTATTCTCTTATTTTGTTTGTTTGTTGGTTGTTTCACTTTCGGGGTTGTTTTGGAGGGATGGGGAACAATATTTTCTAAAGACAAGAAAGAAACAATTGCATAAGGAGTTGTGCATACTAGGAACTAAAGTCTGTCTCGTTTTCTTGATATCTAAGACAAATTTTCATATCCACCACATCCCTGCCCCAAGAAAAGTTCAGCCAGTGTTTGAGAAGACATGAAGATTTGTCATATCGCTACACTTCTGAGCAGCCAGAGACTGACGATAACTGAGGTCATGCATCAGCCAGCTCCTGTAGCATTTTACCTGGCTGTCTGAATTACTGTTGCCAAAAATAAGAGCATAAAAGAGATGTGGATGGCAGTGCTTTAAGATGATTGTTTCCTACCCATGAAACTAGGGTGTTTATTTTGGTTTGTCTTTAGAAATGAAATAGGCTGATATGTTTTCAGTAGGCAAGGAATCAAGCACACTAGCCCAAAAAGTCAAAGTGAGTTGGATAAGTAAACAAAATATATCAAGGGAACTTAACTCCTTGGCAGTGGTACCAGTGGATTCCAGTGGAGCTTGTGCCTGGAAAATTGGACTCCAGGGCACAAAGGGATTAATTTTTCATATTTATTTTACTTTCCTGTTGCAGTTTTGGAAATTAGGTCTCATACTCATTTTCTTTATTCCTCTAAGAACTGGATAGCAGGCCAGGAAAAAAGAAATTTAAAATATGTACCAATTACGCAGTAGATTGGAAGACTTCCTTTCAACTTGCTACTATAAATAGAACAAAAGGAGCTATTGACATTATTCACTATCTGAAAGGAAATTATTTCTGTAATTATACCACATATACCATTTTTCTAAGGTTGTATTTTAATCGCATAAAGTTACTACAATATATAATGACTTAATAATTCTGACACATTACTGTTATAAAATGTTCTGTCATGGCATTGTAAAACTACTTACGCTCTAAAAAGAGAATGTGAGCGCTTACATACAGTAAGGCCATTTACTAACAAGGACCTGGTAACAACATCCTCCTGTGACACAGTCCATTGTTTTGAGAAACTAGTAATCTCAAATTCAAACTATAAATTACAGTGACTGTTGGCATTCCATCAAAGTGAAGTCTTTGTTTGCAAGCATAGCTATTTTAGTTTTGTCTATTGGATTATCAGAAGAAATGAATTCTGGATCCTCTGCACAAAAGCTAATTTGAAGAAACATGACAACCTTTAGAGAAATATGTAAGACTTGCAGTATGCTTTTTAATCTATTATTTGAATGTCTGGGTTTCTTAGGGCTTAAGTAAGTCTCATGTTTAAAGTGGAGTTTAACTGATAAAAATCCTCTCTATTCATTTTATAGGATCGCAGAATGTTTTTTTCATTTACTTCATTATATCCTGAATGCAGGTCTGAGTGCAAGCTAGCAGATGAAAGTTGAATACTGCTACCTCATAGTAAAAACAGTCAAAAAAGCCAACAGATGACTCATGCATATTTGTATTATTTTAACGAAAGTATAATTTTTAAGCTAAAGTGAAATTTGTCTTCTATTTGTAGACAGGTCCTTCATTATGAAGAGATATTTTAAGGCAACACATATTATTACATTATGCTAATTCTCTGTTACAGACATGATTTGTTCTGATTTGACTGAAATTTTAATCAGCTGCCAGGAGGGCAAGTCCTTCTCTGATGGCATTCAAAATTAGCTCTAATACTCAAGCTGCCTTGTAAATTATAATCAACATTAATGTTATAGCTCTGAACAAAAATACAACTCATTTTTATCTTGCACAACTGAAAATGCCAGTTTTCTATGCCTTGTAAATAAAGAGATTAATCTTAAGAATCAACTGTATTTAAATTTAAATGGATAATGTGCTATTTGTAGATGCAGATAAGCAATGACCTGAACTGAGCTGTGAGGCTTTCAGAACAGCGATTGCACTAAAAATCACAGGCTGAACCTACATTGAGGAGATTGAGAAAGTTTCATTTGAAGAAGACGTATCCCATTTCGAGTACAGACAGAGATGCCTGACATAACACAAAATTAAATCCTTCCATTCTACAGAGCACAGGTAAAGACTTTGCCAGAAGGTCATATCACACTCTAGGCATCCTACTTCATGTAAGCTATGTGGAAAGAATCCAGAATGGAGAAAAACTACAAGCTTTTCAGGTCTGCAGAAAGCTTGAAAGTATTTTATTTATTTTCTGAAGAGAAGAATGAAGAAAAGATGCAATAAGGTATTCTCTAAAATATGCTGAAGAAGCAAAGGAGTAAGTTGCTCTTCATATCCACAGTAAGACAGAGGTCTCATTTTTAATGTGCAGCAAGGGAACTTTCTAGCTGTAAAGCCGATGACATTGAAAAAAAAAAGAAGATTGCATGGCACATTCAGAACTTGTAGTTTTCCTCCCTTGACACAGAGACATAAACTACAATGTTTTGGGTCCCTCAACCCTTATTTGCCACAGACCTCACAATAAAACAGACTGGACTCAAATGTCAGTGGGCCTTAGATAACATAGATAAATACAGATGTATAGAAAGGTATGGAAACTATTCTTCTGAACAGGAATCAACAATCACAAAACTAGTATATAGCTACTTCTTCACAGAATGTGATTTGTAACTTGCACTTAAGTAGGGCTTCACCAATTTAAGACAGAGTAAAATGAGTTCACAGCTCCTCAGCACACTACTGTAGAAGTTGCTAACTTACCCCTGCTTGAAATGTTACACAATGAGAAGAGTTAATTACTCCACTTTTAGGTCTTTACTCCCTTAAGTCTAGGATAATAGCATAACTTAGTTTGGAAGGGACTTCCATACATCATTTAGTCCAATGCCATGCTCAAAACACATCTAATTAGATCAGATTGGTCAAGGCCTTGTACAGTAGGGTCTTAACTATCTCCAAGGATAGAGATACAATCACCACTCTGGGCAGCATATTCCAGTATTTAACCACTCTTGTGGTAAAATCTTTTTTGCTTAATATCCACCTGGAACATCTATCACACATTCCAACTTGTGCTCTTATCCCATAAGTTGTGCCTCTTATCCTATCACTGTGCACCTCTGAGAAGAGTCTAGCTAAGTTGTTTCTATATCCCAACTTAATAACCACAATCAAAAGATATTAGCAGGAAGATAGTGATCTTGAGTGCTAACCCAGTTCATGGGGCTTAGTAGTTTATTCTGGACCAAAAGACTACCATTTCATTCTGGTGAGTGACAGAATATAACCAACTTTGCTGTTAAGTTAAGGTATAACTGCTTTTGTTCACCCATTAGAGGGAGGGAGAGAGAGAGAGAGAGAGAATTTTACAGGACATAACTCCTCTTCTGAAATCTTCTCCACTGACAGTCTTCTCCAACAGATTCACCCTCTCTTTTATTATGACCAGTTTTTTCAAGCCTTCTTGACAATTTAGGGCTAGACCTTTAACTATTACAGGGATTTTTATGAATTTCACTTGCTTTTCTTACTTTGAGAAAGGTTGCAAAGCAGTATATAAACATATTTGTAGTGGTTCAACCCCAGACAGCAACCAGGACCATGTCTTTGCTTACCAAACCTTGTCCCTTCAGAAAGGTAGGGAAAGGAGGCAGAAAAAAAGGTGAAAGCAGAAAAAAACATCTTGGGTTGAGACTAAGTTGTATAGCATAATGAAAAAAAAACCAAAATAATAATAACAACAATAATAGTAAAACAATATACAAAACACAAGTCACTTTCACTGCCTGGTGAATCGGTTGCCCAGCTCAACTCGCGTACAGATTGTGGATTCCATCTCCCGGGCCAACCCCCATGTCTATACTGAGCATGACATCCATGACATGAACTATTCCACTGGCCATTGTTATTCTATTTATGCTCCTTCCCAGCTTTATGGGAAGCTGAAAAAAAAGTCCTTGACTACTATAAATATCACTTAAGAACAACTAAAACAATATGCGTTATTGACATTCCTTTCATATCAAATCTGAAAACACAGCAACCACTAGGAGTGAAAATTAACTTTATCTCAGCTGAAACCAGGACAATATTCTTAAACTCATCTTCAGGGGATGTGAAGATGATATCAAGAAATGTGAAAAAAAAGCCAGTAGTGTTGCTAAATGTAGTGATAACAAAGGAGTTTTACTAGGCTTGTTATGACATTATGACAATAAAAACTGAAGATGCTTGATGAAGTATTCATAAATGGGTGTTTCAATGGGTAAATATGACCAAGCTTGTTCTGCAGGAAGAATCATATGTTAGGCTTTCATGGGTTTTGCAAGTTCAATTTTTCCAAAAATTGTTGCTTTTAATATTTTTATTAGTTAATGTTACTAAAGTGTTCTAGAAGGAACTGGATACTCTCACATACTAAATACATTTCTTTTTTTCTCAGCATTTTTCAGGCCTATTTGGATACTATTTATTATAATTTATTAGATCACACAATTACCCCCAAACTGGATTATGGAATCCTTAATCGCCACATGAAAGATGCAATCCAACTTCCAGTCAGATTTTTGGCATTAAATTTGTGAAGTCTGGGAATTGTAAATCTAAACTTTTATACTGCAAAACCAGAGAATTTGTGAAACAAAATTCAGCTTTGTTTCCAAATCTCACATCTGAAACTTCTGCTTGATTATTTAGGATGATCCTAATGAGTTTCTGCTATATGCATCTGTGGCTTATTACCAGAAGTTAGCAGAGCTGAGGCAGCATGACACATACCCATTTTCTTTGCCTGGTTAACATATTTCACACCTCCTGCTCATGCAGCAGCACAGCCTGGATATTCTATAACTAGTGATACTCATGTCCACCACTTGTTTGTGTCCAGCCATAATCTTAACCATAGAGATGTTTTCTGCTTTGTCTCTGAATTCTTATCTTTTTATAGCCTGAGAAAGCAGAATTCTGTAAAAGTCAGCATTTTGTGAAATACACACTGACTTCATTGTCTGCCAACTTTATGGGCCACTATACTCATTAGTAAAGGAAAATAGAAGGGAAGGGGCGGGGGGAAGTCCTGATAAGATTTTGTCACTAACCTTACTTGTACCAAAAATGTTATAGTGTCATTCTAAAAGGGAAAGTAGAGATTCTCTTGGATTCTCACAGGGGTAAATGATGGGGACATGCCTGAAGGAACTAAGTAACCTAAGAAATTTTTTAATCAAGTTCTAAAGAGAAAAATGAAGAACAATTAAGGTCATATGTTTTGTCTTCCTAAAATGTCTAGCTTGGTGCTTATTGCAATGAGGTACACTACCCTCTTAGATGTACTTGAAATAACCATGCAGCAAACTATGGAAATTGATTTTCAAGTACCAGATTTTGTTCATACATTTTTCTTTCAGTGATTTATTTAAAGCAGTTGAAAGATACAGCAGTAGTTTTGCAGTAATGAAAATTCCACTTCTTGCAGCCCCTGTGTCTTGGCTCAAAAGTTGATGGTTTGCTCCAAAATATATTACATAATAAAATGGAATTTCCAGACAGAAGTCAGTACTTTACAGTTAGGTATATATCAGGGGAAACCTCTTCTACACTTTGGCTGCTAATTATATGCTATTGGTTCTTGACAGAAATACTTTCTGGATTACATATATTTTTTGTTCCTGTGAAGACATTTAGAGAACACTCTATAGCATAGTTCCATTTTATTTTCCACATAGTTGCTAATGCAAAATCTACCCGTCTTTCACCGGGACCAGCTGTGAATTTATAATGATCAAGTAAATTCAGTCTACAGAAAGTTTTTTTCATTTCGGTTTGTTTTTTTAAAATTTTTCCCTGAAGTTTATGGATTTTGTCAATTTGTGTTTAAAAAGTGACATCTGAGAAAAGCATATATCAGAAATAGAAGAAGCAGCACATTTAGGAGCTAGATCAATCTAATAGTTGATGGTGAAGCACCAAAGAAGACACCATTTCTGAAGAAAGGTGTTACAGTATTCAAATTT
>JAOXNG010000004.1:12760404-12778063 GCA_028566535.1 Scolopax minor
AGATCAATCTAATAGTTGATGGTGAAGCACCAAAGAAGACACCATTTCTGAAGAAAGGTGTTACAGTATTCAAATTTAAATATTGGAGATTCAAGATTATAAACAAATTACAAAGAATTAGTAGAACATAATTTCAAACTTTATCTATGGAAAGCATCTGAGAAATTCAGTGGAGGAAGTAGAGGGAAATCTCAGTTGTATTTAATGTGAAAAAAGCAATTAAGTTTTCAATAAACAGTTGTATTGATCACAAAGTACTGCTCAATTTTCAAACTATGACCCAGTGGATAATTTAACAAGTAACATGGAAAAGCCTGAGCAAATTAGAATAATGTCAGTATAAACCATTATGCAATGATCTAATTAACTGTATGAAATATGAAGGTAAAATATAGCTTAAATATAGTCTAGTGAAATCACAGATGTTCCAAAGTGAGTTCATCAACTTGGGTAAGCAGCCTGCCATAATGCATATACAATGTAAATAAATCCACTATAAAGTGCTCAGGCGCAGTACATGGCAAAATTTATTAAAAAATGTGATATATCATATATCAAAGTCTCTAGACCTAGAATATTGCTTAAAAGAAAGTTAACCAGCAGCACCTGAATCTTCCACATCAACTTTTAAATTTTTAAAATTACATCTGATATTATATCTTGCTTAAATATGTATAAGCAAGCAATAGATTTATTTAGAGAAAATTCCATCTCAGACATTAAATTAATAATAAAAATAAATTAATTTTAAATTAAATTTAAAAAATTGCCACAGAAATTGTGACTTTTGAGTAAAAACTGTAACAAATATGAAATTGTTTTGCAAAAGTAGCATGATTTACTTTTCACTAAAGACCCTTCAAAAAATAAAAATATTTTTCAACAGAAATATCATCAAAAGCTCTAATTTTTACTACCTAAGAAGAAAAATCCATGAAATGCTTAAGTTTCTCAACAAATAGTTTGTGATTATTCACCAATAAAGATAAAATAGCTGTCCTTTGCAATGTCAGAAAGCCAATTAAATAAAAATTTAACAATAAAGGCAGAGTCAATTTTATTACATTATGAAATTAAAACTAAATTAAATTAAAGACTTTTTGTAAAAATGTATTAATAATAAATTGTTCACAAGTTTTCATCAAGTAGTTACCTCTGCACAAATACTTCAGTAGTGAAATATGTAACCAATATGCGCCTGGGAGAAAGGAAGCCAAGATACCTGCATCTCCAACAGAAACAAACCAGTGTTGGGTGGACAAAAAACCATGAATGCTACAGTTTTAAGACACCTTGCTTTATGATGGAACTTCATAAGTGCTTTTGCCTTATGAATACTTGTCAATCTTGTATGAAATTTAGTATTTCAACTTTTCTAGTATTTAAAATAAATTATATTTTCATGGGTTCAGTATTTATATCAGGGCTCTTTTTACCTTATTAGATCTAACCAGAGGGAAAAATAGAAAGGAAAGCACATTATCAGCAATTAATATGATTAGAATCATTAGGATTTCCTTGCTTACTTTTTTCTTCAAGGAAGGAATTTGTTCCCTTGTTCCCTCTCCTCTCCTTTCTAAATAGGTCATCATAATCTTGCTTCAGCTTTTTTTTTCTAGACAAACCACTTCAGACTTGTCTTTCACAAGATTGCTCTTGTGTGAGATACTATACTGGCACCACATCCTATCCTTAGTTAACTAAGGGGACAAGATGTTAGTATGCTGAAAGGTGAAAAGAACTTCTATGTATATCCAGCCCACCCCCTTATATTTCGTTTCAGTAAAAGCAGATAAAAATATTGGTAAGGTTGTTTGTAGTTTTGTGGGTTTTAAAGGCTCTAAAAAAAAAAAAAAATTCTTTCCAACAAATGCCAGAGAAAATAATTTGTCCTTCCTAGACTCTTTCCTTCTGCCTTCTCACAGTCTTCCACCTTTCAGTTAGTTCTCCAGATTCCACAGGCAACTCCCAGCTCTCATCTTGCATTGTGATGCCAATATCTACAATTTAATCAAGAGATCTAGCTACAGTTGGATGCTTATGGTGGCTTTGAAACAAACAAGAAAGAAGGTGAGAAAGTTTACAAACTTGGAGTACAGCCACTTGGAATGCTCTATAAATGCCAGGCAGAAGATGCAATATAAACACATGTAATGTAATATATAGGTCTCATTTTTAGAAGGAATTCTTAATTTACATTTAATTTTTGTGGGAAGAAAAAAAAAAAAGAAAAGGAGATAGTATTGCAATCCAGGGAGTAAAGTAATGGGGTAAAACTGGCAAAATATATTATTTAAATTATCTTATACACAAATGATACAATTCTTGAATACTTTAGTATTTTGTCTTCACCTGTATTAAGCCAGAATCACAGTGCCAGTGGCACCACAAGCAGCACAAGTGCTTTGCCACACCACCAGGCAGGGTCCGGCTGCGGGGAATGGGGAGGGCCAGGGGAACAGAGCCCTTCTGCAGCCCAGGGCCCTGCTCACACAGCTGCTGCCACAGCTGGCACAGCCACAAAGCCAGTCAGCCTGGGCTCATACTGGTGCTCAGGGCCCCAGATCCAACAACACAGTTAATACCTCCAAAAGACTTGTGTTCTGCCAAGGAACTTTTACACTGGACATTTATTTCACTCTCCATTGAAAGATTAATCTGTTTGAAGAAGTAATTTTAAAAGCTTGGATAGGGTTTTGTTGTTGTTGTTGAAAGAATCAAATTCTTTCTAACAAATGCCAGAGGAAATCATTTGTCTTTCCCAGACTCTTGTTCAGCCTTGTCACTCTCTTCCACCTTTCCGTTAGTTCTCCAGATACCATCCTAGCTCTTTTGTCTTGCACTGCGATACCAATACCTCACATTTAATTAAATCTAGCTACTGTTGGATGCTCCTGGTGGCTTAGAAACAAATGAGGAGGACATCCTAGCTATCTTTTTTCACATAAGTTTACTGTTGCAAACCTTTCTTTAGAATTTTCTATAACAGAGTACCTTAAGGTCTTTATGTATGAAACTAAGGCACAAATTTCTGAAAAAAAATCACTTTTCACAAATAATAAAATTTTAATTAAAATTAAACTTTTTGGAAAGCTTCCCTTTTTATAACCAGAATCCTGGATCTCCTTTCCCCAGAAGTGTGAACCAAGTGGAAAGACTTTATTTTTAACCTTTCTCAACTCAAATCCCTCCTCACATCTGAGAAAACTATCAAGCAATCCATATGGTGTTCCCTGAAGAAATGTGAACTTCAAACATCTTTATGGGACCCAAATGTTTCATTCAAAACAGTGTTAACAATTAAAAAAAATAAATGCACAAAGCTAGAGATTTTCCATACATGTTTCCAATCTCTCCTTTACTCTCTTCTTCTACCATAAACCCCCACCAGAAGAGCAGTCATGCTGACAACAGGACATATAACAATAAAAGTGAATAGATTTAGTATTTGGACATGAACTTAAGATCTGAACTAAGCAAGTGGTGTTACATTTTGGAAGCCTCTGAACATCCCAGAAGGGAGAGAAGCCACCATTCCCTCCGAGGCCTTTTTTATTTTCCTGTCCCTCAGAGTCCACTCTCTAGACTTCCAATCTACAGCTGACATAATGTTGTTTTGTCAGAAGTAGCGAAAGGCATTTCACAGATCTTGTGAAAATAAAACTTTTGCTTCCCTGTGAACATGGCAGAAGTGATCCTGCCCGTGGATGAGAGAGAGGGAGCTATTGCTGTAAGACAACAGCTACTGCATTACAAACCTTTACCTCCTTTACCTGCAGCAGCAATGAGCATGGATTTGCCGGAATTTGGACTAAATATAGGTGTTTTGTCTGAGGTGGGTATCTACTTAGACCTCACCTCTGTGTCATCTTCAGCACTTAAATGAGCTGGACATTGCAAAGGCAGCCAACAATGCTCCAATCACCTGGCAAAGATGAGTAAATAAAAGGAGCAAAAGGAGCTTTAAAAATATTTTCAAGGCAGTTACAAAATCATCACCAGACAAACGTTTTCAGCTAAAGTATTTCCTTGGGAAAATACAGGTTTGGGTCAAAACAAAATTCATGATAGTTTTTGAGATTCCAGAGTTAGGAGGTCAAATGACCAACAGAGCAGGCAATAAATATAAATGTGGGAACAAGGAAACATTTATATCTATGGGAAAAGGAAGAAAATCTCCTAGATATTGAAGGAGAGGCAAAAAATATAAAAACCCTTTATTTTCTAATTTAAGAAACAATAAGGTTGAGCATCCAAGAATGTATAAGTGACAACATTTACATATGACTCCACAGTTTTTTCCCAACACTACACAAACCTTCCTTCTGAGTGAGTTGTAGGACCTTTCTTGAGCCTCAGGAGTAATTCACTTTTGATAGGTCTAACTTTAAAACAGAAATAAAACTACTTTAAGATTCCAACAGTAAGTATCTATTGATCTTTACACCTAAGTGTTGTGGACTTTGTTTAAATTCTTGGAACAGTCTCCTTTACTTGTTTCATTTCCCTAATGGTGTAGAATACTTCCTCGTTTGCCAAGATTTCTCTCTTCCCTTGAGCAAGATGTTATATTTCTAGAGAACTTTTGTATTTCATAGGTTGTAAATGTCACATCAGAGATGAGGTTTTAGATAAACAGTTCATATCAATATACATACAATCAGTATCCTACAAAAGTTAAGAATATTTTCTCTTCAATAAGTGATTCCTCAAATGATATTCAAACTTATTTCTTTAAACTGCTGTGAATTAAAAATCTTTTGTTTACTTTCTGCAATTTCTGTAGAACTTCACAGTTCTACAAGTCCTGGTGGAAGGGTACCAGCAGGCCACCTCGGCTTGCTTATTAGGCAATGTTGTTGCTAGGCTCGTGGAAGGACAGATGTCATAAGATTTACCCTGACTGTACCTGGAATTTGGATGATGTTCACTGTTATCTAGCTTGCAGGTGTCAGGCAACTTTGCCGATCACTTATCCCTAACAGTATCTGTGACTGTTTCCTATGAAGCCATTTCTGTAGTCCATTCCCTTTCTGAGGTCTCTCAGCTAAAGTAACAGAAACAGCTATCAAAGTAAGTATTGTTTAAAAAAATTTAAGCAAAAGCCTCCTGTCTCTTCCAATGAATTAGCTAGATTTTATCATGCCCCACTGGGTTCATATGTCATTCTAAGTTTCTAAATATGTCCAAAGTTTTCTGAAGAAACAAAAAATGTAACTCAACACACTAAATTCTCTGTTCACCTGTGCTTCTATTAGCCAAATAAATGCAGTGTCCCAAATTTCATCTTCTCACTTGGATTACACACATTTGATGGCAAACTTACAGACTTCTCACCAGAGAAGTGAGTTAGCAAATATTGCAGTAGATGGCATCTCTAAGATTACAGAACTTATATATCTGTTAGATGGCCTCCATAAAAGGAGCTCATTAAAAAAATTCTATACACCTGGTGTTATTGCAATATTGAAAAAAAAACCAGCAACAACAAAACAAAAAGACAAAACAACAAAACAAAATAAGATCAATTTACCAGATTTAATAGTAAAAATAATGACTTCTGGAATGTTTCTGACTTAATGCTTTTCCCCATTTATCCCACCTACTTGAAAGGTCAACTCTAGCCCTGGGCAAGATGTTAAGCATTTTTTAGATGGCCTCTAGTTTTTGAAAGCACATTTTATATTATATCTGCAACTTAAACTTGTGCATCACCTAAATTTTGCAATGCAGTCAAGTGGTTAAATATTTCTAGCACTGTGACTACTATAGTCATGAAGCACATGAAGCTGCCAAAATTAAATATCACTAGGAGATGAAAGTGGAGTGGTTTTGGATTACCTTCAAAATCAGGGACTGAGAATTATGTGGCCCATATGCAACTCATTCAACAATTTTCCTCTCAGCCAAGTAATAAATAAGTCTAAGATAAATTCTTACTATACTGTTACCTGCTTTTTTAAGTACCAGGTTTTTTTGTTTGTCTAAGTAGAGCAACAGATTCCACAGATTCTGTGTAGTCTACAGGTCATCTTCTGGGCAACTACTCAACTACCAATAGGTAGTTGAATAACTACAGTATGCCAGAGGCTGTAAGAGAAAAACACCTTCTATTTACTGTGACAAACAGAATAATAATATGAAACAAAGAGAAACATAGACAATAATGTTCACAAATAGGTATTTTATGGTTAAGTCTACATTTTTTGCATTCTAAATGTATCAAGATCTCTGCCAAATATTTCACAAATTACCCCTGACGCAAAATATTCAAAACACCTACGGAATGTAGATGCCTTAATCAGGTTTGAAAATATAGCTCAAGTTAGCTGGTTAATTTTGAAAATTGTTTTCTCTCCTGTATATTTAAGGCACTTCATACTAGTATCTGTATTAACATCTTTATTCAAGTAGAAGTGCTCAAATTCCCTCATATTCTGTAATATCTAGAAGACATCTCAAATCTTTGTGATTTCCTGCACTTCAAAAAATGTGGATGCATGCAAGAAAGTTCACTCAGAAGTACCACTAGTAGAATGCAGATTCTACAGAATGCAGAAACAAGTTATTGTGGGTACCCCCAAACTCTGGTTTCATATTAACCCCTAATTAGTGACCATATACCAACTTCACAGGTCAGGTTTCAAGTCCTGTACATGCTGTAACTTCCAGGAACTCATCTACAAAAGCTCTCATTTTTGGCTTCACTTAATACTCATGAATTGTGTTACTCAGAATGAGTCAAGCAAATGTGTGCATAAACTATATAATTTGCAAATTGCTCTTCCCATTTCCTTTTATTTAACTCTGACCTAGCTTGCTTGTCTTCCTTTTGTCTTTTCAGAATTGCACTTATAAACTAGTCCAAAAATCAACAATAGCATCACCATCTTCTTCCTCGTGTCAAAATGGTAGTAATTCTAATTTCATTTCTTAGGTAGAAAAAGGCAGGTCCCTTCTCCAACATATATACTTTACTGAAGATGTAATTAGAAGCATGAGGCAGCTTTTCCTACTTAAATCTGAAGCATCTGGCATTGACCACTATTTGCCTTCTGTATGTCAATGTATATGTTCACTAAATTAAAGCCAGACCAAGCTAATCCCTGACCAAGCAAAATGCCAAAAATTAATTCCAGAACCTGTAACAAATCTACGTCCACTTAACAGCATAGGCATCCTCATCCCCTTACAAACCTCTGCCTCTGTTATAATAAAAAAAGTTTAAAAGGCAACAAGTTTAATAGAAACAGCATATAGATGACAGGGCAGGCTGCTAGGGGAAGCACTTCTTTGCCTCACCTTCATTCCCTTTTCTATCACGTCAATTTTTGCAAGCAGTGACAAGTAGAAGAAAAAGCATAAAAACAGCATCAGCCACATCTTACACCAAGTGTTTCTAGTTATATTAGGCACAGAAAGAGAATATTTACAAACTTGTGTATATTTTGAAGTTATATCTGTTTTGCTGTATAATCTAGTGAAAAGAGTTTACCTCGCCAGACAGCACATCCTGCAGATCTGAAGTGAATTCATACCACCACATTTTCACCATTAATCAGCTAATGAGGTCTACCTAAGACAGCCCCAAAGATATGACAGGGCAGGTGATCCTAGCTCAGAGTCCAGGCCTCAGGCCTAGCCAAAGACAGCTATGACTGCCCACTATCTCCAGAGCTGAGGAAAGCTGGCATGGCTGCTCTCGCCATCCCAGAGGGGCTCAGACAGACCTGCTCAGGAGGGCTTCCTCTGCCCGCCGCAACATGCTGCTGCCTCCTCCTCCCCGTCTGCCCAGCCTGGTCTACTACATAGCTTGAGGTGGGTCTCCAGTTTCATTAAAGGAACTGAATCACAAATATGCAAAAGGACAGGAAAAAACATAAGCTGCCAGGTTTTGGTTTATATTTGATTGCAGTGGGAGTCTTGCTGAAAGTTACTCGCAGATGTTACTGTCCCAGACTTGGTTCTATTCATCCTAATCATACAACAAAAAGAGAAACTGATTTTAATTAACCGTTGCATCCAGTCCCTTCTCCACTGATATCTACAAGTTCTGTTTAACTGTCAGGAAGGTTTTATTAGCAGGAATTAAAATTGTTCCTAGAAAGTTCCAAGTTCGCATTTGTACCAGGTGCCTGTGGTGAGGGGCTGGCAGGGAGGTCTTGCAGGGGAAGCTTCTGTTCCAGGAGCCCCACAGCAGGGCATGGCCGATCCCTTCAGCCAAGCTGGCAGCACCTCCATGAAAGCCTATTTCAGAAAGAGCAAAACGCCGCCAAAGTGATGAGAAGCGAAAAGTGTGAGAAACAGCCCTGAAATACCCATTTTCAGAGGAGGAGGCAGTGCTCCCAGTGCTGGAGTAGGTATTTCCCTGCAGTCCAGGGAGCCCTCACCAGTGCAGTTGGGTATTTGATTCTTTGCAGGCACTGCTTTCACCAGTGACTTTGCTACTATATTATGTAGAAAACATCAGAGAGTCTTTGCCAGCATCCTTGTAAAGTGCTAAGGTGGTAATATCAGAGAAACTACCTGCCTCTGTAGTAAATCAGTAGCCTTTGGCAGCCTGCCCTGGAGCTCTGTTTCCACCTCCATCCATGTAAATCTCCAGCAACAAAAAACTGCTGCACACCAGGCCCTGTCCCCTGTACACATTCCTCTTAGAACCTGAACCTCAGTTTCCCTCTCATGTACCATCTATTCTTACTCATCTCCTCTGTGGGTGATGCTGTCAGCATTTTGAGATGCCTGGAAGAAATAAATTACAAACTTAATTCTGACATTTCAAACATGTCTTGTCTGGCAAATATTTCTCTATGTGTGTGCTCACATAAATATGTGAAGTTTGGAGTTTGTGATAACTGAATATTCAGCAGCAAAACACACAAAAAGGAACCTAAGGCAAACTTCTAGAAAAGGATCACACATAAGCCTTTTCTCAGTATAAACTTTCTAATTCCTCATAAAAAAATACAGAAAATTAATTTTCTCTCAGGAAGATTAATCAAATATAGAGAATGAATTAAATTACTAAGAGCTCAAAAATAGATTATTTTTGAACAGCAGATTAACAAATGATATTTCCATAATCTGAACTATACAACTTCACATTGCATATAAACACTTTTTTTTTTTAATTAATGTCATCTTTTTTCATGAGATAAAATGTTACTAACATCTTGATGACATTACATCACAGAATTTGCTTATGTGGTAAATTACTAGCTGGTCTAACTACAGCACATTTCTTAGCTATACCACAAGTAAACAATTATTTTATTATTTTTTTTTTAGGTGTGCCAAAGTGGATACCAGGTGTCCAAAATCATTAGTCTACTATTGTATAAACAGCAAAAACATTTGAAAGTCTGATGGGAATTAAAGGTCAGTGAGTATCTTGCTTTGAGTATGTTGATATTTATTGTTTCCATATCTAATGATTAAATAATAAGGTTAGTGTTTTATGTGTTTATTTTTCTAAATATAACATATACTATCAATTGAAGATTAGACTTAAAGAAGTTGTATTTTTCAGTACCATTTGAGACCATAATTTACTGTGAAATACCAGTTGTTACAAGTATATTCAAAATACATAATTTGATAACACTGGGTTTAAAAACCAAATTCTGACTAGGTGCATGTATGTAAGAAAACTGTAACATTCATAGCTGTTTAACAAGTTTATGCACCAAGCTACACCATTCACCTACTCAGTGAGAATTATTTACAGGAGTTTCCACATAGTATGCTTCGACATAGCTTTTTTGCTGCTTTTCTCACGCATAACTTTGACTGTGCAATGACACTGTCTTGATGCTAGTTATCTTACCTACAACTTTCAATTAATATTCAATCATTCAGTCTCTCAATCAATCAATCCAGCAATCTTTAATTCTTATGATAGAGGCTTGTATCAGCTGCCATTTGCTTCTTTTTCCAATTTTGACATCTGTATGGTATGGTGTTCAAACAAAGATTTGACCTAAGTTTTGAAGGTTAAGAAATGTCTCATTCATGTTTTTTTGATGATAGATCACCAGGTTTCCTGCTGAAACTGTTACATGCGATTATTACATTATCTTCCGAATTCTGTGTAATATTTATTCCCTGAAGAATCAGCTTCATGTCAAGTAACAAAGAAATAGGCACATTTCTTCATCCTTGAAGAAACTGCATTAGCTCTTCTTCAACTTAAATCTGCATATCTATGTTTATCTGTTTGGCATTCTGTTGGTTGATACTTGTGGGAGATATGGTATCTGCCATCTATGCTTTTTTGTCAAATCCTCTGAGTTGCTACTTGTGTGTCCTTGACAGAGACATCTTATGTGCTGTGCCCTGGTAAGGCTCAATCCTCCTTTGCTCCAGGCAGGCTTCCAACTTTTGCCTCACTATCCTAACTACAGATATGCCTATGCAGCTCTGTTTCATTACCAGTCAGTGCACATTATTAACACCACTTCACATTTTCTCACTAATCCAAAAAACATCATTACTGAAATAAAACCCAATAGCATGCCACCCTTACACTGATACAGATGAAGGCAATAATAACAAAAAAAAAAAAATCAACTTAAGAAACCTGCAGAAATAGCTGCAAATATAATTTACTAAATTTCTGATACACAAAACATTAAATAAACCTTGCAGGATAAGCATACACTCCCTTATAATGAAGTTTCCAATGGCCAAATTTTAGTTTTATTCATGCTGAAGTGAATCTTCAGCAATTCTATTTTCATAGATAGCTGCTCTGGAGTTGCCTTGCTGTAGCCAAGATCAGCATGTGGCCTTTGAACTCCATTCTCTTCCTTAAAAGCAGCTGATAGGAAGTATGCAGACAGTTTAATCTAAGCTTTTCAACCTTCTTTTAACTCTTTTGTCTTTTGGGGAAATTTATTCAATGGATATCATTTAAGTTACTATTACTCCTTTCCTTGGTAACATCAATATCTTGCAACGGAAATAAGTAGTGTGATGAAACAACTCTGAACAACACTGAAGGCATTTTCTTAAATGTTTAATTTTTACAAGTTCAAGAATTCAAATGTTGTCCTTACTAGTGTTTGTCTCACATTTCTGTTGGGTTTAGCACAACACTATCCAGCCTTTTACCCTACCCAGAGATATCTTCAAAAGGTGACAAACAGCTCTACCATTGAAGAAGCCTTTAGTTAAAAAAAAAAATAAAAAAATCTCCATCTGGGACCACTTCACCATTTTCAGTTTTCCAGGTCTTCACTAGAATCAGAAAGACTCAGCTGCACTAAAAAATTTTCCTTCTCTTCTTGAAATTCAGAAACATGTAAGTCAGCACCACTGTGGTTCTAAACTCAGCTTTCTACTTGAGGAGCTGAACTGTGGTCACTTGTTCTCTGTAACTACCAGAGAATTCAGAAAAACTGTTAAGATCAAATTATGCCTTTTCAAGGGCAGGCAACTCACATAGTAATCTACTGAGCCACCACAAAGGAATGCTCTGGATTCTATTAATACAGAGGTAATTTTGCAGCGTTTTCTCTAAATGCATAGCCTTACAAAAAAAAAAAAAAAAGCTTTATTTCCAAGTAGCTAACACAGTGGAAAATGTGGGTAGAAGCTTACTAGTTAATCATAGTAACTTTGGCTTGAATAAAATTATTGTACATCTTATAATTTAGGAATTAGATCATAAAGTAGGCTATTGGTAAACACTAAGTATTAAGAATGACAATAATGTACATTTCTTTGTTTCTGACACCAAGACCAATTCACTAACTGTAATATGTATGTATAAAATGATTAGACCAGGATTCAGTTTTGATGCATGTGTTCATGAACATCTTCATTTTTTCTGAAAAATTGGGTCTTTCTTACATAAATGTGTCACAAATATGGCAAAAAGGATGCAATGTCACATTACTTTTAAGACAGCAACAACTAACAAGCTTTTGAAGAAAGCAGACTTTATAAGTACGTACCAGTTCATAGTAAATGTTTTGACAGAAAGCTTCCAAACTGATTTCTCTACAGCTTTCTCTCACACAAAGGCATACAAAAATTCTGTTATATATACTGAAATATTTTAGATAAACTGGGAGGACTATTAAATTTCTTAATGGCATCTTACACCAATATCTCTTTCCCATGGCTAACCAAAACTAGAAGGCTGTCAGTAAACATGCAGTCAGTATGAGGGGTTTCAAAGTGTTCTAGAAAAACATAGTTCCCATTTGAAATCCAAGTTCTGCAGTGCTCAGGAACTGTGACCTGTAAGATCTGCTGTGTTAAATACCAACCCTCCCCTGTTACACACCCACTGAGTGATTTCACTGTGATTAGTGTAATTTCACTGTGTAAAGGTAGCAGAACACTTAAGCATGTGTAAGGAGACTTGGGTTTATCAGACTGAATATAGTACTTTAAATATGCACGTAACATATACCCACATTATTTTGAATGCCAAATGTATAAATAGATTCAAAAAACAATTAAGCAATTTATTGTAAAATGTTTGCCAATAGCTTTCAAACATGGTGGTGAAGATATTTCCACTTTAGAACATTTTTAATAGTAGATCCCTGGAAGCTGGGACAATGCACTGGGAGATACAACCTTCGACTCCTGGCCACTCTTTGGGACACAATACTGGGTTAAATGGATGTCAGATCTGACACAGTGTAGTTGTGCTTATTTTTGTGTAACTGCATGTGAATGTTACAAAAGCATCCTAGTGCTTTTTAAAGATACTAGAAAAGGAATTTGCATGATCCAGCAGTTTCAGTGATCATGCAGTACTTAAATTGTAAGTCTTCAACTTAAGTTGCTCTGCAGTACTGTATGCTTCCTCATTAGATAGGAAATCTTCTCTAGTTCCTGAGTAGACACAAGAAGGGGCTTGGGAGTAGATAGAGTTTCAGAATGGAAAAAAACTGAGAATTACCAATTCAAACAATCCATTTCCTGTCTCGTGCATTGCTGTATAGTTCAGTGTAAACATGAGCTCTGTTTTCTCTTAGCATTTTCATTTCAGTTCAATAGTAAAATCAGTCTCCTTATTCATAAAAAAATCCAACTAAAATGAAGTTAACACATTACTTTGGAAATCATTTTTATGCCAATGATAGAAATGGATCCAAAGCATGTGCCATTCTTTTTTTCCATTCCATCACATGGTTTAAAAGAACTAGTAGCACAACTGGCCTATCATTTGTTTTAACCAGAGTCAAACACATAAAACTGACATTACAGAAAAAGACACAAATTAGTTATTTCTAAACTGAACTTTCATTCTATGGCTTGTTATCTCTCATCTCACACCCTATGCCTGCTGCTTCAGGAGGTGACCAGAGCCATCAGCATAGCTGTAGAGAGGCTCTAAGCAAAATCCTGCTAGTGGCCCAAGACCTGGGTGTTGCTAAGAGGAGTCCTACCAATTCAGATAACAGGCTGCCGAAGACTAGTAGTTGGCAATATAAGATCTCTGGCACTGCCTGGGCCAGGAATCAGGAATGTGGTATTATGTGGTCATGCTACATATCTGTGTGGGTTTTGCTTCTGTCCCTGGGGATGATGAATGAAGCTGTTTTATAGGCAGCTCTAGCATGCAAAGTCACAACAAGACATACTGAAACTGCTACAGGTAGAGGAAGGATGTAGTTCTTTGCAGCTGGCTGCAAGGAAGATGTATATTCTGAAACCTGAATTTAAGACAAATACACACTTGGACTTCCAGTAATCGTAACTCCCATCAGTTCACCCTGAGCAGCTTCTGTTATACAGGAGTTCAAACTCCTCCTTCTCATCTCTATCACCAATCCTGGGAGTGGGAGTTTCTCCTCCTTTCTTCATTCTCTTCTAACCTTGTCTAGAGAGACTGTCCCTTCCTGACAGGCATAATTCCAGCTTAACAACTTGTTCTCTATGAACTTCTTGTGGCTGTTCTACTGACTCATCACTACCACAATAACATGAAGTATCTGATTTCTCAAAAAAAATGGCAGTGGGACTGGAAAATGGGATAAGCCACCTCATGCTTTAAAATTTAAAAACGCTTTAGAGGATTTGCGGATTTAATGTGTTTGTGTTCCTTTGCAGATACAGTTAAATAGCAGAAGTAGATGATAGTCAAGGAGCCACTTATGATTCAAAAGATTCTTTTAGTGAAACTTACTCCTGTTAGTAAACATTTCCCGTAAATTAAACAGTTTACTTATTATTCAGGACTTTATATGCTTAAGATATTTTATTCTCCTTTCGATGTCTCTTTCACAATTTTTTTTTTTTTACACAGTTTGCATTGTGTGAAGTTTACACTGCAAATGCTGGTGCCATGCCAAGGCACTTTCTTCTTCTCTTTAGAATTAATGCTTTTATCTTTGGGGTTTTGGGTTCCTTTGGGAGGGTGGAGGTGCTTGGGTTTTTTATTTTGGGTTATTTTTTGTTTGTTTTGTTGGGTTTTTTAATTGAATGACTTCAACATACTCAGGCTGTCACTAAAAGAGCTAAGCACCCCTAGGACTTTAATGCTTGCCCAGACAAATACACATTCCTGTCTGTAAAGACCTAGCTGGAATGTCTAGCATCAGAATTTCACATTTTGTACAGTCAATTCTATTTCGCATATGAAGCCACAAACCCATTGCAGTTGAAAACAGCAGAAAATCTGTTTTAAATTAGGTGACGCAAATACAGTAGTAAGAGAAACCACAGAAAAAAGCACAGATGTATGGAATATATGTACATGCAAAACAACCAAGTATGAAAGACGTATCAGTTAAAATGCTTTGTAAAGGATGAAGTCACTTTTTTTAGCAAGTAGTACTAATAAATAAAGCAATGTATTAACTGGACAAAAAGGGAATGCAGTGTTTTATGTTTCCCATTTACTGAAGTTCTCACAAATACAAAAGCAACTGAAACAGGTAATCCCACAATGTCTTCTATGAAGACATGCTATATTAAAGCAAGTGATCTCTTCCTTTGAATGTACAACCAGAAGACACTACAATACAAACTGCTAAAGAAGGCAAGCCTTGCAAAGCCATACAAAGCATGTCATGAGATACATGATCATTTACCAAGAATAAAATAGGAGAAAAAATGATGATGTAGGCATAAATTAGACATTACTCCATTTTATGCTGTAAATATAACTCTTTAAGAGAGCAAGATGACTGCCTGCATCAATCTTATATTTATGAACAAAAATACCCCAGATGGATCTAACTTTAATGTTGAATGAGAACCAAATGGTTGACAATTTTTTTTATAGAAGTGTTCTGTTTTTTAAGTAAGATTACAATTGATGTTGTGATTTGATGGAAAAAACACATTTTTGTTTGCATGATGAGACTAAATCTACACCAGTAAATCAGTGAGTTAAAATAATTAAATCACCTTTTAATACAGAAGTGCACGAACCCATTAGATTATTAATAGAAACTAATTTATTTATATTGGGAATATTTGAACTGTCTTGTCATTTGTCCAGCTCAGTTCTAGACAGCTATGGTCTATAGTTATGGTACATTGTTCCAATTTTTAAGGGACAAAGGAAGTTATTCATAACAGGTTAGTCTGCAGAATCTACATGTCTGCTGTGGTTTCAGACTGTGTAGGCCAAGAAAAATTGCCCTGTTGAGGTGATAAAGCTTTGATTTATATTAAGGAAGTTCAGTAATTCAAGAGGAACTGGCACAAGGACTAAAGAAGCTGTAGTTATTCACAATAAAATCCTGAAGAAATATTTAAGAAAATAGTATTTGCAGTTTTAAAATCAACTTTGAAAAACCCATAGAAATGCTCTATATTGAGGAATGAAAGCTATTGAATCATGTACATTATTAAGTACTAAGTTAAGCACTAGTGATGCAGTAGTTATGCAAAATTACTATTGTACAATCACCAGTTGGCTCAGAAACAATTGAGAAACTCAAATCTTTTCTGTTGAAAAAGGCTGGCTACATAAAGCAAGTACCTCCTCCAGTCCTTGAAAGGCGCCACAGGGTGTTTATCTTGCATCAGTACTGACACTGGAGACAGATAACACACTTTGTCTTAATGTCTTTTTTGCATCCCATTAAGGGAAAGAAATCAAAGAAAGAACGTCCACAATGGCTCATTACTTGTTCTGTACCTATCATCTAGATCTTTCCTTTCCCCCCCCGTGTCTGTCTCTTCTGGAAATTTTTTTTTTATAATTTATTTTCTGTCCTTTATTTTTCTATAGCATTGTCTTCTCTTTCATAGAATACACAACATACATTTATAAAACAATTATTCTTATCGAAATTACTCTCACAGATTTTTCAAACGTATGTGCCAATGTAGTTTATTTTAAATTCATGAGATACTTTAAAGGCAGTCTGCCTTATGATATTTGACTGAGTCAACATAGAAAAGAGGCAATAGTCTATTATTCTTAAAACTTACATACTTTTTGATAAATCTAAAATATTTCCTCTTCAGATATCACTGTAGCATGTCCACTACATACTCCATTCTCACTCATTATATCATTTTACCAAATTAAATATTGAAAAATAGTGTGGGTGAAGCTAAAAGTAAAAATAATTAGTCCTTATGCATAAAAAAACCCCAAACATTTCAGTAATAAATTTATCAGGCCTAAGCAGACACAGTCAGCCCGTGATTCAAAAAATGAAGTCTATAATATATAACAGGACTGACAGAATAATTAAGCAGATTTTTACCATCTGTCATTTTTTTACCTGTCTTTGCACATGGTTTCTGTCAGTTGTCTCAAACTATCAGCTAGGGTAGCTTGGGAATGACATGGATGAAGGGGCTTCCCCCTTCCCCCTTTAGCGTATCAACCATTCAGTGTTTTCATATCCAGACTTAATACATAGTTAATAAATGTCTTCCCAGCTGCACCTGCAAATAATCACTGAAAGCAGTAAAGATCTCTATAACATTTTTCTTAAGACAACAAAGCGAGCATCCTTATTTCAGGAAGTTTCCTTAAAAAAAAAAAAAAAAAAACATCAAAAAAAAAAAAAGCTGCTGGTTTTAAAGCAAGAAGCACACTAAAAATGAAGATCCAAAGATCATAAAAATCCTCTCCACTCTCAGAACTGAGTTTTAGGAAAGAAGAGGGAACAGTAACTGCCTACACCTGGTGGTTGGGCAGCACCTGTCGGTTTGGCAAAGTGGTAAAAAGCTAAACCCAGCCTACCCTGCAGTACATTTGACCAACTTCTCAGGTATGTTAATTACAAAATGCACCCCTTTCAATTAATCCCTGATCCAAAAGACACAAGTAACTTCATTCCATAGCTGATAGTCCAGAGGAAAAAAAAAAAAAAAGATAATAAGAAGATATATTTCTATAAAAAGAAAGAAAAGAAAAACATTGGAAGGACAAGAACACCATGGAAAAACTAAACAGTAAATAAATCTCATTTAAGTGCACAGAATGAATTTTACTGATAGAAGAAAGCTATTACTTACACTCTATATGAAACTACTCAGAACACAAAGAGAGACAGCTTTAACAGTGTTAAAAATTTGACACCTACCTAGCTCAAGAACACACCCGAGTCCAAACAGTGTAACTGGTAACAATAGAAAATTAACAAGCCAAATATTTCAAGTGTTGCATATAAGACTCACCACTTATATATATTAGATGTAGCAGGGTCATAGCAATTACATTAGC
>JAOXNG010000004.1:12810027-12822201 GCA_028566535.1 Scolopax minor
CGTGAGGTGATTGTCCCCCTGTACTCAGCACTGGTGAGGCCACACCTGGAGTATTGTGTCCAGTTCTGGGCACCTCAATTCAAGAGAGACATCGAGGTGCTGCAGCGAGCACAGAGGAGGGCAACAAAGCTGGTGAAGGGCCTGGAGCATAAATCTTACAAAGAGCAGTTGAAGGAGCTGGGGCTGTTTAGTTTGAGGAAGAGGAGGCTGAGGAGAGACCTCATCACTCTCTACATCTACTTGAAAGGACACTGTAGAGAGATTGGTGCTATATAATGTAATCTTGCAGGTAATTAGTGACAGAATGAGAGGGAATGGCTTCAAGCTCCAACAGGGTAAGTTTAGACTAAATATTAGGAAAGGATTTTTCACAGAAAGAGTGGTTGGGCATTGGAATAAGCTGCCCAGGGAGGTGGTTGAGTCACCATCCCTGGACGTGTTTAAGAGTCATTTAAGTGTGGTGTTGGGGGATGTGGCGTAGGGGAGAACTCTGTAGAGTAGGGTTGATGGTTGGACTCAATGATCCCAAGGGTCTTTTCTAACCTAAATGATTCTATGTCTGGGCTCTCAGTAGAGAGTTGGGAGGCAGGGGGCTCTCAGACTGCCCCTGAGAAAACATGTATCTGCCCAGAGCTGGCCAATAGGCAATGCCAAGGAGAGAAGAGTGTCTTATCCTTTCCCAGTGCTTTGACACCTATACCAGAACTGCAGGGAATCATTGTGTAGGATACAGAGACTAGAGCCTGCAGTAAGAAGGTAATAGAATCATAGAATTGTCTAAGTTGGAAGGGACCTTTAAGATCATCACGTCCAACCATTAACCTACAACTGCCCAAACACAGAGTCCTTTCCAAGAACTGAGAAGCACAGTGAAGCATTTTGGGCATAACATGCTTTTGAATTCCTGCTCTTGGATTTTTACTCCCTTATTAATTCTTAACAGATTAAGAACAAAGTAAACTAATAAGTACAGTTAATAATATGTATTTCTGGTTTTAAAATATATGCATAAATGCATCATAACAATAAGTAAAAGTGTATAAAGGTAAAAATAAGAACAAAGATATTCCTACCACATTAGAAATAGCACAGATTTGTAGTACTAGATGAGTCTTGTGCTGTAGTCAACAAACTTGTTAATCAACAAACTAACAGTTTAACAAATCCAAATACTAACACTGCTAGTAAAGATTTCCCTATTGATAATTTGGCAAAATGGCAGCATTTATCACTCTGCTCTAGCAAGCTTAAGTCTAGCTAGTAAACTAGACTGATGGCTAATTGTTGATAGAATGATAAACTGGACTAATAATCTGGAAGAAGCAATGCATGGAGGGGAAAAGTTACCAGGTTTCACAATAGGAGAACTGCTGAAACAGCTAGACAAATGGTAGCTAAAATAAACCCATGTAGGACTTTGACACAATCTATATCTGAGACTGTTTCTAAAAGTAAAACAGTTCTCCCTTTTTCTGGCTTGAGAGGACTGTTCTCGAGAGGTCAACAGCAGACACTGAAGGAAGACTAGTTACCCCTTCATATGAGTTCTTGTTCATGAAAATATTTTCACCCCTTACATTCATTAAGCCTTGGACCTTCTAATGAGTGTCAATTAGAAACCTTCATCATAGCAGGTTTTATCTTTACCCACCTATAGAATACATGAAGAGTCCTTAGAATGAGCACTTGTAGTTATGAAGATTCAAAATTTTAAGAAAAGTAAGGAAACTAACTAACTGTAGGCTGTTATGACTGTAATAGGTACAATTGTTTCAAAAAAACTGTGGAGCAGCCAGTAACTTCTGTTTAAGTTCCTAAATAAATACATAGAAATCTAACCACAGATTGCCTACTTTGAAAGTCTTGTCCACAAATATAAGGCGGTACCCACCAAATTTGCATATTTTGCCAAATACCAGGCTTATTATTTGCATTTAAGGGCAAGCAGTCTGTAAGCATCTTGTAAATTATGCAGGTGAAAATATCCATAAGACTGAGGAGGATCGTTGTGCCTGAGCTCTTTTATCAAATTAAGACACTAAAACCCAGGAATCAGACCAAAATCTAAATATAATAAGATTTCAAATTCAATGATTTATTAGACATTTGAACAGAAAGAAAAATATTTTAGTCTAAATGAGTCATCCCCACAACAATTATGGGAACGAATTTTGTAGCCAGGAGTTGCCACTACAGTCCCTTTCCTGTCAGTCCTGGAGAGTTTAACTTTGAGGGTTGACAGGAAAGTCCTTCCTTCTGAAAATGCAGATGATTGTTTCCTCTGCATACCCTATCTTCAATAAAAGTCTGTCTTGAACTGTTTGGTGCTTAGTCACCAACAGCTTTAATTGCAGCTACAATTGCTTTACTGTACATAGAAAGAGAACAGATGTCAAGTTTGGTATAGCCTATCTGAAAAGGTTTAGAGCTATCTTCCTCTCTTACTGCAGTTTCTAAGTAGCTTACAGCATGTTCTGTGTAGAATAGAAGAAAGGTCAAGGTGTACTTTCTATCAAGTTAGATAAGAAGCACAGTTTTCCATTCTGACTTCCTTGGTTTTTTCTTTGGGAATAATCAAATTGACTCAAAAGAACTCTCATTTCAATGAATAATATCTTTTCAACTCGTATGTATTTCAAGTCTACTGAGGATCACTGCATGCATCTGTATTAAGGCCAATCTAGATGTTTGACCTCTTAAGATCCAAGTAGGACATGAAATACTGAGTGAGATTCACAGTAGTAAGGAATTGCAGCAACTCACAAAATTGACCTGTAAGCTACCTCTCAATAGAGTTTATGTAGGAAAGGATGGTTAGAAACCTAGGTCAAAAAGAATTTCTGAGGAAGCACTCACAATTATGGGGAATTTTTTTCTTCTGCAAATAAAACCCACTTCTAATAATAGAGTATCCAAGCCATTTTTTATCAGTGAAATGACTCCGACACAGAATTTTTCAATTGATTTGTGACAACAACAGACTTAAATTACTAGTAAGGTACTACGAGTGGAAGCTGATACATATGCTAAGTAACAGGAACTCAAGTGTTTCATGTGCTTAAATGTGAATTTATTTACATGTATACATTAGCTGCTTAGAGTGATACAGGACAGAACATTCTACTTACACACAAATAATACAGCTCTATTTTCAGTGTGGCCTTAATGGCCTAAAATTTATACACCTAAGGCTTACATTAATGTCACTCGATTGATTTGAGTAAACCTATGTGATTTGAGTAAGCCTCTGTGGAGAAATTCTTTTGATTTGGAATCATTGCTGCAGTTGTTCAGCAGCTAGAAAATTATGTAAAAGCTGTTCTGTAAATCAAAACATTTTCATAAATGCAAATTCATTAAAATAAAGATAATTAACCTTGCAACATGAGAGTAGCTAGAAAGATAATATATAGAGATTCTAGCCTTTTATCCAAAGTGATTGCTGCTGGTGTAATTCTAAAGACTGGAATTGCTGCCATTAGATGCACTGTTGGTCCATTCTTTTTTAGTTCTGTACAGTTTGCCTTTGCAGGATCAGCTGAACTTTATCACAATGTGGAATTGTGATAATGGTGGCTGCTGTAGCACAAACAAGAAATTTTATTGCCTATCACTAAGATATTAAGTTTTTCTCTATCTCAGTTACAGACAGGATATATATTTTATAAGCTAAAAAGACATGATTAAATACCATTCATTTAATTACCATCTACATTTTTATAAATCCAAATATTACGAACCAGACCTGACCTTTCTGATGCAAATTTTCTTGCATCTGATGCAACTTGTGCCTGTCTTGTAATGTATATCCTTCTACTTAGGGTCATGTGGTCACCTACAAGAAGCATTCCCATAGAGAGATGGGGAAACATTAGACATTTACACTGAAAACTGAGGTCATCCTTAAGTCAAGGAGGCTTGGTGTCACATATTGAATTAAGTCATCAGCACAGGCTCTTTGTCCAAAGGACTTCAGTTTTTGCAGTGTTGTACAGTTTCTCAGTCTCTCATTTTCCTGATATCATAATCATAATTATATCACTTTGTTATGGTACCTGGGAACCTCCTTCATGGACAGTTTTCACCAAGAAATAGTGGAAATAGGTTCCAGCTCAAACGTATCAAGAAGTCGAAGTAAAGGAAGCAAGTCCTCTGATCTTGTGTAATAAGGGCTGTTTATGAAATTACAACGTATCAGAAATACCTGCTGTTTTCACCAGCTTCTACTTAACTCCAGATGAAATCACATTGAATAGTGGCAGTACTTGTTAGGTAGAATGCAATATAAAGGCACCAGAATTTGATACATATGCATAGTATCAATATCCATATTAATAGGAATGATATATCACAGATTTTATTTCAATTTAGAGATTTTGGAATGAAATGAAAGCTATTATATTTTTAACTGAACATATGATCAAAATGTAGTCTAGATTTTTACAGAGGTTATTTTTCAATCTATAAGTGCATTCTATTTTAAAAAAATATGTGGTTATTAATTCATTGAGTGATGCGTTGTCATAGCTTTTAAAATAAGAGTATCATTGTGTATATAGGAAGTCTACCCTTGAAAATGGTAACCGAAATTGGAAGTTAGTTTTTTGTATTTTCCTCCCCTCCAAACAAAGAGAAAGCACATGAAGTTTCCCTCATGTAAATCACTCCTGATATTCTCTCATGACCTGGCAATGTAAAGGTGTGGTCTAGCATTCAGTTTGCAATTGCTTTACTGAATCCTTTTAATTTCCAGCAGAGATACGCTGAGAGGAGGTTGCTTTTTTCTTTCTCCTTTTTAGTGAACATGCTTTTACACATATTTTAATACCGTTTAAGAAGCTTAGAAAATTATATTTCTGCATTCTGTCTTTTTTTTTTTTCCCTAAGTTTCCTGTTTAGTTACTATGGAAGAAAGCTAAAGGGAAGGCAAGGAAAGTTAAATATGGCTTTGGAGTTATATTTAATATTATATGCTCCAGATCAAATGTTCTTATCCATATCTCTGTAAATATGGAAAGCTCATTGAGTGAATGGATGCACTTCCTGCTTGCCTGCAGGAGGTGGCCCTCAAGCAGCAGTGCAGTTTGTCCAGAAACATCTGCATGAAGGGACCCACTTTCAGGATCTGATATTTGCATTTTGTCAAATTTGCTGTAGCAAACAAAGTTGGTTTTTCAAAGCTGATTTGTAAGTTTCCTAAGGAGAATGAACCTGCACACCAAGAATAAATGAGCAGAGCTGTTTGCATGATGCTTATTTGTTGGATATTTCCTTGGTATCTTAAATCTTAGCACCAAATTGGAAGAATGAAAAGCATTACTTCATATATCGTTAGTTCGCAGTTTTCTTCTCTTATGAGAAAACTATTCAAGGAAATGAGACTAGAAGATAAAATAATTTAGGAAGGCTGCTTTACGCACTGTAAGCAAGCAAGAACTTCCTTAGGTAAGCAAGGTCTCTAGAGACCCTAGATCTGCCAATGTATGGGTTACGTTAATGTTGCTCCATATAAATACAAGCTATAATCTTAATTTGTGGACTGTGCAAACAAGCAAACTGCGCAGCCTTAGCACTGGTGCTGTTTCTGGCTTTTTCTTACAATTCCCAGAAATTGTGTGGGAACAGAATGATAGAGAAGAGGCAGTTTTCAGGAAGAGCTGAAACTCCCAGGGTTCAGTGACGCTGAGCACTGGAGTGACGCAGATCCTGGAGAAAGAGGCAGAGAGAAGCCAAAGTTTCAGCTGACAGCTTCCAGGCTATGCTCTTCCCTGACTCTCTGAATTGTCTTCCTACCTCTCTGCCCATGTCTGCTAAGTCAGGCCAGTGTTGACTATGCGAGGACTTCTTGTTGTCCTTTGTACTTCAAACAGGTTAGCTCTAACTAGTTAGGATATAAGCACTGCTTTTTCTCAAAGAGCTTTTTGGTTTTGACTGGATTCCTAGATGTGTGTGCTCTGTGGTGTATTGAGATCAACCGTGTCTAGTGCTTTCAGTAGAGGCATTAAGCAGATCACGTGAAGGTGTGCAGTGAGCTCATCAAGAATTTTGAGACTTAATGTCATGGTAGCCTGGTCAGGGCTACTTGAACTCTTGCTCCAACTAGGGTGCCATGGTTCCAGAAAGTGAAGAAAAATCCTGAAATTCACCCAGTCAAGATTTCCACTAGCAAAAAGAAAGTGTTTCTGCACAAATCTCAATATATGCATAGGTAGTCCTATGCATGACACAGAAAGAGTGTAGGGGAGAAGTGCTTTACACAGTAAGCCCTGTTTTCAACTGCGAGATGGTAAAAACAATTGTGAGGAGACTTCCAGGCCTGCTGAAATATAGGATTGCTTGCATCCTAATCTGGGCATTTGATTAGACTTAAGTTGAGGTTAAACAATGACATGCACAAAAATGCTGCAAGAACATTATGAGGAAGAAGCACAAATTCAGTCTGGTTATTTTGCAGACAATGATATGTAGGTTTCTATTTTATCAAAAGCAATTTTTTATAAAGCAGCATATTAAATCTTGTACATTTTTGTCCCATTTATCTAAAGAGTTCTAAGGAACTTCTTTACTTTTTGACTGTCAAGTTGATGAGCTGAAATCTATATAAATTAGAGAAGCAGTTTCTGTCAGTTGTGAGTTGTAAGTATTTAATTAGTTCACCATGTTAGCATAAGAGATAGACTAATTAGCATTTTTGCATGTGTTACTTCATAAAACTTGTCATTTCTATAGCCAAGTTATATTTCTAGAAATCCTTGTAAACTGACTAATGTTTTTGACATTGACAGTTTGTGGAAATAGATGTCATCTCTGGAATCTATGGACTATTAACAAAATGTTTGTTCTAATTATTTGGGATTTCTAGTTTGAAGATTATTTTCTTCTATTATTATGCTTTTACTTGTCTGGAACTTTTTTAGCAGCAGAACTAGCGGGGAGTAGTGAATAATCTTGTTTATGGATGAATACTCTCCCAGTCAGCCAGGCAATGAACAACCATTATTCTAAAAAATAATGAAGAATCTGGTACAAATTATAGAAAAGAGCAAAGGAAAAAGGAATGTAGCAGTGGTTGACTTATACAGCAGCTTGGAATTTTTACTAATATTGCCAGTAACTGGTTCTACATTACATTACTGATTCAAATTATTATAGGTACTGCAAAAATAGCCATTGGTTACCAGAAAGAAAAAATGTGTCAGTTCATTCAGTGTGGTAGTAACTTTAGAACTGTGTGGAATACCTGGAAAAAATAAATTATATGCATTAAAATTATTTAATTAGGGCTTAACAGAGAGGTAAGACTAATGTTTCAGAATTTGCACACTATTGAAACATTTACTCTGATAATGCTGAAATATAATTTCTTGAATCTGCAGCATATGTGACTTCTGAGATACTACAATGATACTACTATGACCAAAAAATAGAACTGCCTAGAACTGTACAAATAGTAAGAAAAAAAGGTAGAGATGTGTCTGTCAGTGACTCTGATTAGAATATCACTTTGCCTACGTTTTTACACACTCGTTGTTTGCAAATAGTTGTTCAAATAGTTGAATATTCTCACATATTTTGGGCCTTAAATTGGTATATGTTGACAGAAAATGAATAATAACAGAATAAATTAGCTATAGTTAATGCCACAGTGCAGTTCAAAGACATGAAGACTCAGATATACCAAACACATTTCTCAGCTTTAACAGTGAAAATCATGTAAAGCTGTCTTTCCAGATAAAGTGTTTATGAGTTTGCCAACATAAAAACTGCAGAATAGTCCCAGTGAAAAAATAGTCTGTTGAAATTCTGTTCTCACTCAAAAAATAAATTAGTGAAGCCATGATCTATAGGGATAATGAACACCTTAATTTTTTCTAAGAGAAAAAATATGCAGCAGGCAAATTATGTTCTCTCACTGCCTCTTTTAAGGTGCTTGTCCATTCAGTATTTTACCCTTTTGCCATGGTGGAATTGATTTAAGGTTCATTGCTGTCCATATATATATATAGTATAAATAAATATTTTTTTTATCTATATCAGTGCGGTAGCAGCTCTGGACTTCAGCTTTAAAAGGTTAGACGCTGACCATAAATGTAACCTAAACATAATTGGGCTCTAAAGTACAAAACAGGTCCATTTAAATCTACCTTAAAAATCATGAAAGACTGTGATTTATTCCATTCACTTCTTGCAGGCAAAGGAGGTACATTTTTTTCTCTCTCTAACTCGATGAGAAATGAGGTTAACTATACTTTTTCCTTTTCATTTGGTGTCTGAGAAATCAGTCATAGGTAATCAGAATATAATTTAATGTTGGAAAAAGACAAGTTTCTGATAGCAGATTATCAGTAGCTTATTGCTTCTGAAACTTTTGTGCAAACTTTTAAAATCAGTTGCACTTCTTAGAAATAACTCATTAAAAGAATGTGTTGTAAGTTTCAGTCAACAAGATTCTTTGTGTTTGGGAAACAGTGATTTTCAGTGTGTAGTCAAGTAGTTTGAAAATCTGATCATAACAATTACATTGGATGAACTCTTACATAAATAATAAATAATCCTGTTAAAAAAATACAAAATAAATAATCCTGTTAAAATAATATTCTGTTACACAAGTAGTCTGCAAGAAATGAAAATAGGATGCAGCTACTACTGTGATTACACATACACTTTTGCAATGAAATCCCTTTTAGAAGCTTCACTGTAAAGGTGCAAGATGACTACTAATTTTTTTTGTTGTTGGTTTTTTTTCTTTTTCTTTTTCAGCTGAACCTGTTGATGTGCTAAAAGCATTAGAATTTCACAATTCACCAGAAGGAGTATCCAGAACAGCAGGATTTTGCACAAACAGAAGGGACTCAAAAGGATCGGATGTTGCCTACAGAGTTTCAAAAACTGCACAGCTCAGTGCCCCAACAAAGCAGCTGTACCCAGGTAAGGTTGTCAAAAAGCTTCTACTTTGGTAAATTATCTTACTGACTATGCTTTTATGGTATCTAAAGCACAGCATGTAGTCCATCATCAGTACAACAAAACACTTCTGTTATCCCTAGAGCTGGGTCTGCATACGAATGACAGGACATGCTCTATATCCCCTGAATAAATCAGTTTTTATTGGCTTCAGTTATAAATCTCTTCATCGAATTCCGTGTCACTGGCAGAATTGGCCTGTAAGTCATATTACCTGCTCTTTCTTAATGCTATCTGATGGAAAGCTTATTTGATGGCTTTGGCAAGCTTCCTCCAGTTTCAGTAGTCCGTTTAAAAGTAGTACTTCCTGGAGTAATGCTGCAGTGGTAGAAATGAGTTGTGGTTGGCCATTGCAAAATCATTCCCAGAAGTTCCATCTGTTAAGAATTAAACAAGAGTATCTGGGTATTTGGGAGACTAAAACAGGCGAGTTGAAGATAGCAGGTAATATGATTCCATCTTTTCTCAAATTTCTCTAAAATGAAATAATCACGCTTTGGAAAAAAAATTTCTTTGGATGTTGAGAAGAAACTTTTATTCTGTTATTTTGCTGTCACTTCTCACTTGACCCAAACTAAGGATAATTATAGTAAGAGTATTAAAAACCAAAATCACAGAACATCATGCAGAGTCTGAACAAGTCTGTCTATAAACATATACATTAAATGCTGGCAAAGAAAAATACTTTATCTTTTGTCTTTCAAAGTAATAATCAGATAGATATCATCCAAGGTCTCTAAAAGGGGGAAACATACATTATTTTGTAGAAATACAAAACTACAAAAAAAAAATACAGAGCAACTTGGGAAGCAGCTATATACAGTTAAAGCATAACTTACATGATCCCTTAACTCATCAGTTTACTTTATTATTCATGGAAGAAGATCAAAGCAAAATTCACTGTAGATATAATATTTATATTATTTTTAACACAGTTCTTCAGTTTTTAATATATCTTTTCTACTAAGTTGCATATATTTAACAGATATTCAGCTGAATATATCATTCATTGAATGGCCTGTTACAGACTACAATGTCTTGCTGGTATTAGTGTGACTATATGTGTAATTAATTACTACATCACTTAAGTAAAGTTAGGAGAATATGGACTGGTCTTTCTTTAAAAAATGCAGAAATAACCCATTGTATTAAAAAACTGCACAAGTTGCACAATGTAATAATCTGGCACCTTCATATTCTGAGTTTTACAATGTGTGTCATTGAAGCCAAGTGGTACAACAAAAAACTTTAAATGAGCATTCAAACGCAACTGGCCAGAAGATTAAACTGACTTGGTATCACTGATGTTTTTTAAAGCTTAGGACAGTACAAGCACCTTCAGTTAATCAAAGCCTGAGAGACTAGAGTTGGAAGTCTGAGAGCTTGGGTTGACTTTCGCTTATTCACTAAACAAATCATAGCATAAAGAGAAGATCTGGCAGTAGTAACTGTTCATATGATTCTTGAATGCCAGAACAAATGAGTATTCATGTTGTTAGCTGACACCTAAATTTCTATAGCCTTTGACTGCCTTAATTTAGGTACTTTTCTTATTAATACTTTCAGTTTCTGCTTTACAACTGGAATGAGTTTGCTTGATTTTACCAACCATCTGTTGCAACACTTCTGTGTGCAGGAGACAAATAAAAAGCAGTGTTCACTCATAGTATGAAAAGAAGTGGCCAGAAAACTTTGCTTAAAACAGGAAAATGTCATACTATCCTCTACTTCAGTAAAGAAACTAGAAACAATTTTTGGAGGTGATTACAGTAATTACTTCCTTTTGAATCTAGTGGAACAGGCATCCTGTCTCCACCACAAGAAAGCCTCTTTTTCAGAGATTATTCTTGAAGATAAATGGGTGATCATGTCCCTTTTTCTTAGTCCCCATAGTAGTGGAAAGAATATAGAAGATATCCAAGACAAAACCAAGTTGTAAGAAATCATTTTAGCTAAACAATACAAGTTGTAATGCATCCTGTGCTTGCTTTTATCCTATAGCTCATCAGGAAGTATAGTACCTACTGTAGCTCAAACGAAGCTATTAATGACAAAAGCTGGGAGCATCAACATATCCACCTTTTAAAAATGGATCTAATAAAATTTACCAACTTCCCAGAATACAATAGGCATTGATTTCACTGACTGGAAGGCATTATAAATTGTGAAGATAACTACTTAGATTTTTGTTGTACTATTTGTTTGTAAGCTTTAAGTTGACTTTTACAAAAGCATATAGGAATAACAGGAATGGCAACCCAGGTCTATACAAAGACTTTTCTACTGATTTTCTCTCCAATTGTTATTGGTAATTTTGATTATTGTTCAATTAGACCCTTACCAATGAACAAGAAATTTAAAAGTAAGTGAGAAGACTTTGATGACTATTCCATGTATGTGTCCAAGAACTATATATACATAACAATACATAAAGTTTTACATGTTAGAATGTCATTAATTTTTGTTTTTACTTTTTCAATCAAAACTGTATTTGGAGGAAATTTACTTTTAAATAAAACATCTGGAAATATTATGTCATAGAAACGATAACTGAAAGTACTGAGCTGAGGCACGTGACTCATTTGCAGTCACTTCTGAGAAAGCTCCCAGGTTGTTTTTTTCTCAGAAAGCTCCTGATTGAGGAGCACACGCCCAGACTATATGATTTAGTGTCATTTGCCTTAAGCATTTTCAACATTTTTCAATTAACATTGTAGACACAGCAGCTTTTCAGTACTTTTCAAATAATTTATTTGACCTTTGTTGACAGTCATCTTTTCTCTTTCCCTTTTTTTTTTTCACATCTGTTTACTCTGACATTAAAAGGTATAATGTACATTTTAATTTAATCTGTAAACTAGCAGTTTTGCTTTGTCATTAAAAAGCTTGACAATTATTCATTACCAGAATAAATGAAGTGCTTCCTATTTATTGAGCTTTGATCCCTTCAAAATAAAATATCAAATCTAGCCCTAAAGTGGTCTATATTACTACAGTGTTTCAACAACTACACAAAAAGTTAAAAAGATGGTATTAAGAACATAAAAGAAGATTGCAGCAGACAATATAATATAATGAGGGATTTTCTGGTTTAGAAGAGTAGTATGTCATTTAAAATGCAGTGAAGATTTTATGCTTTTTTTATATATATATATATATATATATATAGTAACTAAAGGGTTAATGACATAAATAGCTTGTCTTAATTGA
>JAOXNG010000004.1:12822301-12844056 GCA_028566535.1 Scolopax minor
TAAAGGGTTAATGCCATCAATAGCTTGTCTTCATGGAAGTTTCAATATGATACTGAGAGTGGTTTTGCAGAAAACCTGTCTTGGAAACAATCTTATATTTTCTCCATGGGAAAAAACAATTCCTAAATCAGCTTTTGATGTTGAAGTCTCACATATTTTTATTCATTACAAAAAGTCACATGTTATTCTATTAAAACTATTAAAAAATGTATTTTTTAGATCTCAGTCTTAAACTTCTTTGGTATTAAGTCTAATAGACTTTCACATCAACTGAAATGCAGGTTTACCTCCAGATTCAGCAGCAGCAGTACTGTATCAAACCTCAGTCCTTCCTTTATAAACAAGCTATATCCACTTTTAATTTTGTTTATTTTTAGTTGTAAAGGTTGAAACAATGATTGATATATAATCTCTACTTCAAAGAGAAAGCATCAGGGAAGAAATGAAAATTAAATGTTCTTTGATTTTGCCTAAAGCCTCTAGTTAAAAATAAATAAAATAAAATATAACTAGTTAGGTATTTTTTTCAATATCATACACAATATTATTTTAGAAAGACACAACTATATATTGTGAGAGAGAAACTAAAACAAGTGGTTGTGAAGGGATGTGAAATGCCTGGGAACAGATTTGCTGTAATACAGATACTTATTTTGTTGTGTGACATTGTAATGCACACTTCTAAATTAGAAGATTGCTAAAAAGATTAATATAAAAAAATAATGAATGTGAAACTCTCATGGTTCTTGCATACATTGTATTGTAACATAAATTCACAATAGACTTACAAGTGATGTTATTAAGAATCATTAAGGCATTTCTTTTAAGAATTAACATGAGACCGGAAAGAAAAAAAAAAAAATTTTTTTCTTTTTTCTGTATTCATTTTGGAGAATTAAAGAACCCCAACAGTTGGTATGTGGGATCCTCTGTGCCCATAAAAAATGTAAATCTTTAAAGAATAGTTTCATGTTTTCTGAATTTGTAACTGTATATATCACTTTGTTTACAGGTGGAGATTTTCCAGAAGATTTTTCAATATTAATGACAGTAAAACCTAAAAAAGGTATCCAGTCGTTCCTTCTGTCAGTCTACAATGAGCAAGGCATTCAGCAAGTAGGTGTTGAAGTTGGTAGATCCCCTGTCTTCCTGTTTGAAGACCAAAATGGAAAACCTGCCCCAGAAGACTATCCTCTTTTTAGAACAGTCAACATTGCTGATGGCAAGTAAGTGTAAAATTTTAAGATGAAAAATAATACCATAGACCACTGTATAGGTGATTATGGTCTTTACAAAGAGTTATGTTAAATATTTAAATATACCAGTAACACAGTTTCTAGCTAGTTTGACTGCTGTGGTACAAAATCGGAGAACCTTTGACCAGAATACAGTTCTAGGTTCAAATGCTGTATACAGCTACAAATAAAGCCAAAGCACCTTTATTATTTGCCATTTCTATAAATCAAGAGTGAAGAAATAATTATAGAAGTTAAACCCACCAAAATTAAACCTATGAAGATTCTTCCTGTGCAATATAGAAGCTGTTTTCAAAAAGACTTAAGGAATAGTTACACCTGAAGGGCTGTCTTGTGACATTTGAAGATGATAGGCAGAGTGAAGACAAGTTGACAAGACAGCAGAGAAATTTTCCTATCCTGAACACAAATAGCAGATAAATTAGTTAGTTTGAGATGTCTATATATAAAGAAATTGGGGAAGAATAAACTGGACAATTAATCTGAGTGCTGCAAGGACTTATAGTGATTCTTCAGTAAAGGCAATTAATCTCAAACACCTATTGCATTATTAATGCAGTTGTTAATGTTTTGCACCTAACTTTTGCCCTTTGTAGACAAGCAATCATTCTCTGGGAATGTCATTCTAGTGCATTTAAATGTACATCCATTATTTCAAAGACCTTTTATTTATTGTGCTGCAGTCTAGGAAGCCAGGAGCCACAGTCTTCAGAGATAAACAAAATGAAATCATATTAAAGCAAAAGAAAACAAATCAGTAGAGAAGGAAGGGCAAAAATTCAACTACAATGAAATATGTTTATAAAGGAATAAAAAAGTCCTTGTATTACCAGAGAGTGGACTTATACCATGAAACCTAAATCAGATGTAATTCCCTCGCAGAGGGAATGATAAAACAGCAAACTTCTTTTTTTTTTTTTTCCATTGGCTTCCTCTAAATAACAAAGCTTCAACATGGATTTCAGAACTTCACTAAAAATGTTTAGAAACTGATAAAAACTGAAGAAATCAAAAGGAACTTGTTTTGGTACAATTTCCTGCAGTGAGACTATACAACTTCTAAATCAACTGGAGCCAATCCTAGCCACTGTGAGCTATGTTTTCATGCTTTCAACTTTTACATGCTTTTACATGCTTTCAAAAGATATACCAACAATTTTCTTCTGACTCAGCTATTTTATGAAGGGTCTAGGACAACAATCTTCACCTCAAAATAAGATATATTTTAAAAGTGTAAACAGTGTAATATGCCTGAGGATGCATGGGCAGTTTGCTTTTATAATGCTAATGTTCAGCTGCGTTCCAGAGAAAACATGGAATTAGAGTTCTGGCTCAGTGATACTGTTTAGCAGTCAGATTCCATTAGCTTCAAGGTGTTTCTTTTGATATACAGAGGCTCATTGTAACAATGATCTAAGCTGTCTCTCTGATTTAGACAATCTTAGTGCCACAAATGCCAACTAAAATAATTTGATTCCAGCCTTCCTCTTACTAGACACTAATACGACATACTTTCACACTTTTTGCCCTGGTCTGTCAAAGATTTTTTGATTAATTTCTCCATGTTAGATCACAGAGATGCTTGCACTTGGTCTTAGATATTTAAGTCATCACAGAAAGGTTCACTAAATTAACATGGTCTGTCATGATAATAAAGTCTCACAAAGAATGTAGTTACGGTTGGGCAAATTGTACAAAACTTTATTCTCAAATGCCTTTAAAATGAAATCAGGTGTCAGTATTATGAATCACTTCGCTTTTTTGGTGAATATTTATCTAGGCAAAGCTATCATTGCAGGAATATTGGCAAGCATTTTTAAGTATATGTATCTGGAAAAATATCTATGTTGTAACTGTTGTACATTGAAAAATCTCTATAGCTATGGGATAATAAAAAGAACGGCAAGATTTTGGTGAGTGATCACTGAGAACAAATAGTAAAAAGTAAATAACAAAGAATAAATTGTTGGATTAAATATATTTGCACAAGTAATCCCTTAAGTAATTTCAAAAATCAAACATTTGTAAAAATAAAATCTGCTGTCAGATTGTTCAATCTAATAAAATTAGACTACTAAAATTAGATTGAACAGAACAGTAACAGTAAATAATGCACTTGCTTTTAATTTGAGTTTACTAATGTTCTCTGGATAAAGCTTCAGAGGTCAGATTAAACTTCATCTTATATAGGATATACACAATGAGATATGGATCAGATTCCTTTGTAGTAAGGGATGGAAGTTACATAGTAAATAGAGAAAGCATTGTGTACATTTGTGTATGTATGAAAGAAGGAAATAAATGGTGACATTTAAAATTTTATCTGTGACATTTGGTGTACAATCTGCAGTAAACTGTCTTGATAAGAACACAATGCACTAGTTTTAGAAACCTAAATTACAGTAGCATTATGTTTTTTTTAATAGGTGGCATCGAGTAGCTATTAGTGTGGAGAAAAAAACTGTTACAATGATTGTTGACTGTAACAAAAAAACTACAAAACCACTTGAAAGAAGTGACAAAGCAATTGTGGACACCAATGGCATCACTGTCTTTGGAACCAGGATTCTGGATGAAGAAGTTTTTGAGGTAAAAATCAATACTAAAAAAATTGAATTGAGTGATTTTTATATTGAGTGAAATGTATAATGCAAATTAGAATAATTTTTTTAGTGCAAAAGCTGGTATAACATAAAAACTTTGATTTATAGAACATGTTAGGATAGACTGAAATAAGAGAGAAGTAAAGCAGGGACGTGTTTCTATTGTTGGAAGATACAATGCATTTTTAGTTCTTTAGATTGTGTTGTATCTGGATGGAGCTTGCTTTATTTTTTGGTCTTTTTGCCTAATATTGAGATATCTGAGATATTTAGGAGAATTAACCTGGGAAAGTTGAGTAGTATGATACTGAATCATTTTAGTTCTATCTCAAACACAGATATTTCTGCATATCTGTAAGCAGCATTTGAGAGAGGGGAAAAGGACCTGGAAAGTTTTCTGTGTAATATGAATCCCTTATATTGTTTATCCCACTTATTACTCTTTCCAGTAAATGGAACATACTTTGGCAAGAAGGACATATACGTTTCCATCATTTACTAGCCAAGAAGTACATATAGGAAGGGTAAAATGCTCTAAGGAAGTATGTGGCTGCCAATCATGAGGCCTTTCTAGGTAGAATCCTTATGTCGACAATTATTTTTACAGGCTAGTAAAGAAGCTTCTCTAAACCTACACTACTGAGTTTCTTTATAATATTGTTATATAGCAGTCAAAACCATCAAATTTAAATTTAAACTGAAAAATAAGAAAATGCAGATCAGTAGTTAATTTATTTTGTAGAGGTCCAGGGTTGTGATCCTAGCTTTAAGCAGAGCATACACTTGAGAAACTGCATAGGTATCAAGAGAGGAAATAATTTTGAGTGTAACACTATGGCATTGTTGCCTTTCATTTCCACAGCCATGATGGAACATGCAACTTTTGAATGGGGAAATTTCTTGGATCATTTAATGGGTCAACTAGTAGGATACGTTTGGTATTCACAGCCTAATTTACCTGTAGTCTCCAACAGAGTTTGCTCATCTGAGGGACGTTATTTTCCTTTCGAAGATGAATTCCACAGGTGCCTTACCTAGGGTGGGACAAGGAATTTTGGTCTGCACAGGGGATAATTATTTTCACTTCTGTTTCTTTCTTAAGTCAGAAACCAAGTTCCACACTATGTGTATTTGGCAATAAGTTTTCAAAATAGTAAAAAAAAAAAAAAATTAAAAAAAAAAAGAGTAAAAAGAATTCAAAAAATGCAATAAAAGTAGATAAACTGATATTTTATTAGAGTTTTAGATTCTAATAGAAACTAAGGCAACATGCCCTGACTTGTTGCAAAGTTTGTAACCATTTTAAAAGTTGTCAAGGAGAGAAGTGCATAGTGATTAAACATTGGTGTTTGAAACATAGCTGTTTGAAAGTAAGTACAGTGGTTGATACGTACATCAAGTGAGATACTTGTTTTAGCTGTTTGCATTAAGTAACATGTTGAGTAGAAGAGAAGCACACTAGGATCCTTTCATCTCTGAAGTTGTTAACTATAATGATATTATATCTTTCCTCTATATTTTAAACAGTATTAAATATTAAATCCTCCAAAAAATCTTCTTATAGAGAGATTAAGACTATTCCCAGGGGAATACAGAAGGAATACAGAATACAATAGGCTATCTCAGGCATAAATAAATGATAGTTCTAAAAATTTCCTGCTATGTCATTCATCTGTCACAAAGGTTATTAGCCACTCGGAAAGAAAGATGAAACTTCAAGTCATGACAAAGAGTAACTATTTTAAGGCAAAATAATCCCTGCTCAAGCAGTTCCTTCTCAGTGATAGTTTCCTCCATCCATACCTTTTGCACTTGTATATACAATTCCCTCCCCTCTTTCAAGCCCTACAGAAGAAAAAGAGATAGGGAGGGATATGAAAGAATGCAATTATTTTCTGGTTAGCAACTGTTGGAAAAGTCAGTAAGGTTGGATGAAGATATACTTAGCAAATTGAAACGGATACTTAAAATTCAGAATTAGCAGATTAACTGAAGAAACCCCCAAAATAACTGTACGTTTTTAATAAAGTCAAACTTGTGTGAAGTGAACACAGACATGAGGATATAACTTTAACAGAATTTGCTACAATGACATAAATAAAAATACTTTTCTCTGAGGATTTTTGTCATGTGTTGAAGGATAAAAAAGGAAACTAGTGATCATCTGACAGTTTTTTTTCCTAAGATCTCCTTCATTGACATGGCAGGTCACTTCAATTCCAGCTGAGACCCACTCAGAAGAAATATGGCTTTGGACTAACAAAAGAATCATAGTATAGAATCATAGAATCGTTTAGGTTGGAAAGAGCCATCAAGATCAAGTCCAGCTGTTAACCTAACACTGCCAAGTCCACTACTAAACCATGTCCCTCAGCACCACATCTACACATCTTTTAAATACCTCCAGGGATAGTGACTTCAGCACTTCCCTAGGCAGCCTGTTCGACTTCTTGACAACCCTTTCTGTGAAGCAAATTTCAGTAATATCCAATCTAAACCTCCCCTGGCACAACTTGAGGCTGTTTCCTCTTGTACTATCACTTGTTATTTTCCTGAGACAGACCCCCATCTTCCTACAATCTCCTTTCAAGTAGTTGTAGAGAGTGATTAGGTCTCCCCTCAGCCTCCTTTTCTCCAGACTAAACAACCCCAGCTCCTTCAGCCGCTCTTCATAAGGCATGTTCTCTAGACCCTTCACTTTGTTGCCCTCCTTTGGACACAAAAAGACATGGTGCAGCTGTGTGTAAGGTCAGTTTACAGGCTGAATCTTAACATTCAGCACTGAGAACAGCAACATTTCTACCATTTGTAACATACATTTCAGTATTCCTTCAGGGATTAGGTTTCCTCACTTAACTGATTGCACCCCTTTTCTCTTGCTTGATTCAGAAAAATCAGGTACTTTAAAATAAAGTTGTTCTTGTTATTGCTGGCAGTTTAGTTTTAGTCTGAAGTTTCTTATCTAAATTAGAAGTTTACAGTCTTTTCTTTGGGGGCAGGTTTCTGCTTTCTCTTTTACTGTGCAACCACCATGGGTACATATAAATGTATCTATGTTCAATTATTTTAATCTTTAGCTAGAAATGTGCACGTTGAAAACAGGCAATTAGAATGTCCCCAAAAGTTTAAACAAAGTACTGTGCCATATATGGTTTTAATGAAGTGTCCTTCAAAGTCTGGCCCAGCAAAACATAATCTAGTTCTTTTTGAGTTTATCTACTCTCTAGAAAAACTTTTGAGTTTTTCTACTCTCTAAACAGCATCCTTTTTGTTTCATTAACAAGACTTTATCCTTCCTTTAGCTACTGCTGGTACAATTTCTAAAGTTTGGGGCTGTTCCCTGAAATTTGTCTCCCGCTTGAAAGTCTCCTGGTTGCTTCTTAAATGTTCTGTTTATCCTATTCTTGGTAGCACAGAATGATGTTTGGTGGTTCCATGGCTCTCCTTGGTAGTATTTTTGTATTGTGAACCCTGAACATTGAAGAAACACGTACCACAATGTGTCTTATTCTATGTGCATAAAATTCCAGAAATTAATTTATTTAGCCATGACATTAGATTTAAATGTTTAAGACTTAAAACCATATAAGACAGGCTTTCTATATGACATTTGATGCCTTTATTAGCTTGCATGTAGGAAGCACATAAAAAGAAATAAGTGTTGGAATACCTACCTGTTGGAATTCACAGGCTGTTTGTATCACAAAGGCTGTTTCAACTTGAGTAATAATGATGTTTTCAGTCACAGTAAGTGAATGATTTGATCACAGGAACTGTGGAGCACTCTTCAGTCTCCTCAAACTGAATGGAAATTCAAAATGTGGAAATAATGAACCTGTAGATAAATATAATGAAGTGTTAGGCTTCAGTGATATACTAGCTGGAGAAGCCAGAGTTTCTTCTGGTCCTGAACCCATTCATCCAGCAGAACACAACTGTACAAAAAACAGTGGCATCATTCATGTAATTCACTGACATTGAAAGCAGAGTTTGTCACTGTCAGAGTCAGTGCAATTAGATATATCATATGTTCCTGTTCCCTTAGAGAGTGCATCTAAACCCCTATGAATTCTTGCATACATACATGAATCAGAAATAGATATTATTACATGACATTATCCTGACCTTCTGGCAACTTGGTTGCTTCTTTGGAAAAGAGAATTACTTCTTCAGTTGTATTGCTCTCACATATTTGCATGAACCATTAATCTAAAATCCTCCAAACAAATATTGCTCCTATGAGGAGTACTTCACACTTAATTTAAAGCAGTGCTACATCACAGTGAATCAAATATTCTTCTTTGTTTGTAACAGTGTTATTTTAAATTGGTAATAAAAAAAAGTAATTAAATTCTTGGGTAGTACCTTTTCTTTTTTTGTTTCTAATCTTAATTTCTGTTTTTTTGACAGTTCTCCCACCTTTGTTTTAATTCTGGCAATCTGACTATTGCTAACACAGCAATATGTTATAGTATACTGGGAAATTTTAAATGCATACATTTTAATCAGTTTGACATTACTGCTTTGATGTAAAGTTCCTGTGCTGATGATCAGTAATTTCTGAGTAAGTGAGCATACTGGCTGCCCAGAGATCCGCTGAAGGAAGGAAAGGGCTGATTAGTGTCCTAAGAGCATGATAAATGACTAACTAATTTGTTATCATTTATTCAACAACATAATATTCCTTGGTTAGTTTACCCACTGGTGCTAAAGCTAAGAGGCATTTTTAGTAGTGCACTCAGAAGATCTTCTGTTTTAGCTTTAAAAGCAAGAAAAAAATTATCTTAAGTACTTTCCATATGTTGGGGGGTGGTTGTGTGTTTTACATGCAGAAATTCTTATTTGGATTTGCCTGATGCTCATTCATGAATGTAAGTGCTAATCTGAGATTTTATGATATCATGCTCAATTAATATTGAAATCTATACAATGTCACAAACAAGATACTGAATACAAGCAAGTATTAACATGAGACTTGTACAAATGCTTGAGAAGCAAATTATAAACAGGAACTATGTCTTAACATGACAAAATTATGCTGTCCAGATACTATATTATTACGAACTGCCAAATTATGAGACTTTCATTTACACTGCTAAGCACTTGCTCACTGAAGTGGATCTATTTATATCAGTTGGACTAATCCGTAAATGGCTGTTTATGAAAGACTGATACAGTATACCTCAAACTTTTACATGTGTCATTTGAAATGAATCTCTTCTGTGTTTTCGCATACATGGTGCAAGAAGAGCTGGTTTGTAAGTACTTGCTGCAAAGAAGAGAAATCCTACAATAGAGTACAAAAATTTTTAAAAAAATAAATTAGTTAGTTAGGTGCTGGTACATGGCACCTAGTAAAAGAATTTTGAATTGTATCCATTGAAATATGTTTGTGCTTAAATGTTTGATAAATAGCAGGGATCTTTTTATTCTTTGCCAGTTTTAAGGATTTGTCACTCCTCATTTAGTACTGTTGGTGTGAAGAATACAACAGTTTTTTATAACAAGCATTGTATAATAAGTTAATAACTGACAGCGTCTTTATGCAGATATTTCCATATAGAGACTTCTTCCTTCAAAACTCCCAACATGTCAGACCAATGCAATGATTTTTAGGTGCTGTGCTGTAAATGAAGGTAACAAGACAAGACCTGGGGTATATAAGACTCTCATTTAAAGCAAATGAAAGCTTTAACTGTACACAGTTTTGAGATTAAATCATTGCAGTAATCCATGTTAATAAAGGGTTTAGATTTTGATACTAGGCTTTAACCTGTGTTCATGAAAAAAAAAACATTCATACATATATACAACATAGAATTCCTTTAAATAGCCTGAGTGAGCAGTTGAAGATGGTGATGGTACTTTGACAACAGTATGATTTAGCTTACAGATCCCTTCAGATGAGTAACCATCCCTTGCATATCTCTGTAAGCACGAGAAGTCCAAGTGTGCAAGTGCAGAATGGCCATTCATTTGCATAATCCATGAAGAAAGTAGCAGAATGGGTCAAGCTTTTACTGAGTAACCAAAATTGCTGTACAGCTAAAGTAGAATAGGGAAGCTAGCCCAAAGTAAAATTCCCCCAAAGACATGAAGTGTGAATGATGTGTCATCAGTATCCTCTGTTTCATACTGTCCTGTTGAGCTGCACTACTAGCTAATGCAGATGTAGCCAAAATTATTCCCATTGTACATCACCTTTAGTAATTGCTAGTGACCCACTAAACGTTTAGTGTTAGTCAGACTAGAAAATAACGTTTATTGTAAATGGGACAGAAACAAAAAAATGCAGTAGGTTCCAGGCAAAAAAAAAAAAGCGACCTTCTAGCTATGAACGCCAGAGAAGTGGCCAACTTCTAGCACTGGGAGGAAAAAAGAAATAAGAAAAGTAAAAGCAAAGCAAACAAGTTTTCTATTTCAGAGGCACCTAATAAAGAAATGCCTTTATTTTTTATAAAAGCTATTTAGGTTGTTTTGGTTTGTCTTTTTTTTATCTGAAAAATTTTTTTTTGTGTTTTTTCTTTTTTTATAGTATTTCCACCCTTATGCTTGATGAAAAAAGATTAATAATTCTGTTTTCCCTGTTATTTTTGGAAGCAGGAAATGAAGAGAAAAAATCCAAAGCAAAACTGGTAATTTGTTGGAGTTCGAGTTCACTTTCAAGGAATATTCACAAGAAACAAAGGAATGGTCATTTAATGAAACTATTTGTAATTACATTTAAAAGTAACAACCTGGGCTTAAAAATGCTGCCTGTTACATCAGCTCCAGCAAATTTTGCTGATATTTATTATGATCACATTTAATATTGTGTGTAAAACATTCAAGTTTTAAAGAACAGCTATAAGTGAGATTTCAAAGATAAGTGACAATGTAACAGATTTTCAGGTCTTTTGTCAAGAGAATAGCATGTCCTTGGTTACGTGGGTGTGTGTCTGCACGTGTGTGTTAGGTACACATGCAGGCACTGTAATAAAAATCTAATTTCTTAGCCAAGAATTGCAGTAGACTTTGGCCTGCGAACAATCTTGTTTTGAAGGTTAAAAATTATAATTTGTCTATCAACCTATTCCTTAACCAAGCTGAATAAATACTACTATAACCATGGAATTTTGAAGGATCAAGACATTGATATCTATGGAAACTTTGACCTGTACAGAATTCTGCTTTCACAATTTATTGCATTTATAGTGGTTAAGTCTGGCAGGCTTTAAATATCTTTCTCTAGCTATATTATGCAATGGGCCTGGTGTATGGAATATTATAGTAAAGGCCCCTGGAATTCTTCAATCCCTCGAATCTTTGCAGGAAGATTAAATTAATTCTGCAGCAGGTTTTTCGAAATCCAATAGTAATAATATCCAGGCTGTCTAGACTTTGTTCTTTGGAGTCTATGGTTGTACTATCACATAACTAATTAGAGAAAGCTGGCACATACACACAGGTTAAGGTTGCTGCTGTTTTACTGAAGAGTCCACTCTGGAATTCTTAGGCTTTAGCCATCCTGTGAAAATGAAAGACACTGATTTTGTTCTCCTGAGTTGATATAGTACCTACTACTAGTTTTGTTGGGCTTTTATTACTGTTTAGGTAGTCATCTTTAAAATATAATTATCCTTACACATAAAAGGTACTAATTTTATCCAGAATATAAATCAGATGGATAGTATTTTTCTAATACTATTTCTCCCATTCTAGTTGTGGAAAGTCTTTCTGAACCTCTAATATATAAATTAGACATTTAAGTAATTGCTGCATTATTTTTCTTTTTTTTTTTTCAAGCTGGAAGAAGAACAATAAGCTTTCTCCTGATGAAATCATTCTAGAAAATCTCATTATTTTACAATAAGAAACTACAACTTGAGTCCTCAACTCTGGTCCAGTTACATTGTTATATATTATCCTAATTGTGCAACTACTAAGATCACTTGCTCTTTGAAATTTATTTTTCTTTAAATGCTTTGATTAATTCGTGAAGTTTGCTTCTGTGGAGAGGGTCCTGCAGAGCTTCTCAAGTAAGTAATACCAGCTTACCTGGTATTCCCTGGACAAAGGTCACTTTCACCTGGCAGGGTTATAGTTTTATTAAGATTCTTGTGAAAGAGATATTCCAAAAATCTATCTCTAGAACTGAACTGTCTGAGGTTCTTGTAGAACTAAGGAACTAGACCTTAAAATTTGTGGAAAAAACCAGCAATTTGAGCACTGATTCCTTCATATAGTGCCTTTACAATCTTGTAAGAATTCATACTTTTACCTTTTTAACAAAGCTAGCAGGTGATAGTAGAGAGATCTTTTATCAGTGATACAAACCTTTTTGCCTGATAAATAGACTACAAATGGACGACTTTATTGTTGTACTTCTCTAATGCACCATATTTAGAAAGAATTAGTAAGATTACATAGTTAAAAGAAAATGTTTCAAGAAGAGATATAATACCAAGACTTTTTATGAAGTCTCAATTAAGATAACAAGCAGCCATTAACATTTATTGCTTATAATGATAAAATAATTCATTCTTTACTTCTTGGGCTCTCAATGATTTATATCACTGAGAAAATCCGACACCATATTTAATTGGAGATTTTCCTTAGTTGGATTTCTGCTGTGGAATCTAAAAAAGGCTCTAAAAAGGTGGAATCAAATATAGCAATTATTACCATGAGGCTAACTAAAGCAATAATTTCATCAAGAGAAAGTCAGTAAAATTTGAAAGAGATCTTAGTAGTCTACTGCTTTCCTCCAAATTGGGTCTCTGATTTGGTTTTTTGTTAGTTGATGCTGTTTTTTTTAAAGCATTGCAAACTGTTTTCCCATCAAGAGGCTATGTTTTACTAGTACGTAATGAGTATGTTTTTCAGCAAATACTGGAAGTGTACATATAAACTCTTTTATTCTAGAATGTCACTGTGAAGTGTCTGTGAGATTCACAGAGGAATTTTTTATTACTGAATTCACCACACACATCTCATTCTTAGCTGGGCTCTTTCTTGTTGTAGAACAGTTAATTTGAATGAATGTCTGTGCAGCTGTTCCAGCAGGCAGGCATTCAGCTGATTTGAGCATATTGTCATAGCTCTGTAGCCTGGTTCTCCAAATTTGCTGTGGTGTGCCACAAAGAAGCAAATGTTTCTTCAGATCTGATTAACTACTTTTAATAATGCTAGAGGATTCTGCAAAGGATTCTGCTTATTTGGTAGAGTATCTATTTTGGACAGTGCTACAGAAGTAAACTTTCTGTGCCATGTTTTCATGCTAGGCATAACAGGTGGGCAAAATATTTTATGATTCTCAGGCTGCTTTTTTCTTATAACCATGAAGCTGATTCATAAGCCTCTGATTTTAATTATAAGTGCATTCCCAAAATAGAGAGGAATTAAAATCGTCATAGACTTTAACTGTTTTTGTCCCATATAGAGATGAATTACTCAACCATGTCAATTATCATTTAATATGATAAAAAATTGTTAGAAGGCAGCACATTTTTTTCTTCATAAGTCCAAAATAGCACTTCTGGGGACAAGTTAAGCATGCATATTGTTACAAGTAATAAGATGAAAAAGTGGGTGTGTGTACATTTGATACCTCACCTAAAGTTCTTTGTCTCTGCTTCTACTGTTACCCTACTTATCTCTGACATGGTGGAAGGCTGACTCAGCAGAGATATCAAACATTTGTCTTGTGTAGCATGCTATATATCATCTATTAAATTTCTGAAATTGCCTGAGCAGTCTTTCCCAACAAAGGTGGTCATGACAATTTCACAGGGAAGGAAATAGAGCTATATAGATAGAGACCTTTTGTTCATTTTTCCCCCCTATATACTTTTTTGGAGTACTTCAAGAATGCTCAGGTGTATTTGTAAATTATATTCTGTTCTCCTGTCTCCTTCCCCATCTTTGTTCTCTCTCTCTTCCTTTCATCATTCTGTCCTGTGATACTTCCTTTTTTCCTGCAATTTTCATATAAGAATGACATTACGCACAGAGGCATATATGTTTAGATACCTCAGTGTTAGAATTTTTAGTAGCCCATGACTTCCATTATCCATGTTTTAATTTAAAGTTCTTGGGACTTGTACAGGTGTATCATTAAGTGCTTAATTTATGGCTCCAGGCCAGGAAATTTTGCCAGATTAAGTATTTGTAGTTTATTCACAAATAACTTTATATGATTCTGTTTCAGTGTCACCAAGTCAAGCAGTTAAAATAAAAAAAATGTGTTTGTGAAGACTAAAATTGTTCTGTGAAAAATTCTCAAAGAGAAAGAGTGTAGATTTGTCCAACAAATACCACCAATAACTAAATCACAATAATGAAATCCACAATAATATGTGAAATTTCATGTGCTGAGATGATTGACCTGATCTGAAATGAAAGCTCTTCACTGAACAGTGAAAGAACATTGCCAATACATCGCATACACATGCTCAAAGCCATTTAATTAGTAAACACAGAAAAATAAAAAATAGAAAACTAAAAAAAAAAATTTACTGGAAATATTTTTATAGCAGATATTGAAGGAAAAAGTGGAAAATTAACATTTGAGAGGCCAAATCTAGAATCAATCATTTCCTCGGTAAATTTCTCGCTCATGAATAGCCATGAGTAGCAATTTCTCTAGACTGTGCAAGGCTTCTGAGGGCTTCTCTCTTTGTGGACCCATGACAGGCAGACAGGCGGGGCTGGGAAGTACAGTCAATGGATCAGGAACAGCTTTAACCAATTTAGAGACATCTAAGCCAAGTGGTAACAGCATGCTGAGTGCTTCTTGCAAACACAGAATCCGACAAAACCTAGTGCCAAAATTCCATGACATTCAAGACCAGCACAAAGCAAACTCCGGAATACTGGCTATATTCCCCCACCTGGGATCTCTTAGCATATCATACTAAATAGCAGTAGTTTCAGAAGCATATATACAGCTGGCACGCTGTATATATGATCTCTATGGGCATCTCCAAAAGCCATGTATGTTCAGGGGCATAGAGAAGACAATAACCTGAGCTCATCAGGGTAAGGACAGGGGTTCTGCACATCTAATTCTAATGGTTGCCCCAAAAGAGTTACCTCTTTTGTCTTACAGTTGCTAATTCTCTCCAGCTTATTCCTTTGCTTCACTTAGTTTTAATTTGGCTGGTGAAAGAGGAAGGGCAGAGCACTTGGGAAACACTTTGCTGGAGATGCGGCATGCATAGCCCAGGCTGATAGTGACTGCACAAAACCTCTCAAAGAATTTCTTTGTATGTATAGCAGGTTTTGTAGGAAGATGTCCAAATCAGGAAGTATTATTGAGCTAAGGAAAATAAAAGAGACATTCCAGAAACACTGGCAGGGGAACTTCCAGCATTTCTGGAAGCCTAAAAAAAATTAAAATCGTCATAGACTTTAACTGAAAAAAAAATCCATCTCTAAATTAACCTGAGACACATGAGTCTATCTATGTTTTAAAAAACTAAATACTTCATATTTTATGTTAAATAAGTTATTAAAAAAATCTTGTAGAACTAGGAAAATTACAGAAGTTGCTTGATTTTTTTCAGTTTGAGGGGTGTTTTCTTCTTTCTGCGAGTTTTTACTATTTTAAAATATTCTTAATTTGTGTTAATTTGTTAAAGTCTATTCTTAAGATATAAAGAAATTTTGGAAATACTGATATAATTGTGAATTTTCCCAGCTGTATATTTCCATCAGTAAATATTTTCCCTTTAAAGAAAAAACATACACAGGTACAGTGAAAAAGTTTTTTCTTCACCTCATGTTTGGTCAAAACAAAATCAAATTACTTTAGAATTGAATAAAAGCTTTAAAATCTCCCCTTCTGGGGAAATAATGAGAGATTGAAGTTAATGGGTTTTGACCAAGAACATGTGCCAATTTTCAACAACTTTATTTTTAAGACAGCATAAGAAGCTCCTGAATGAGAAAATTTATAGTGGAAATGTTGGCAGGAATTTACCTAACACTGTTTAAATGGTGTTACTATGTTAAGAAATGTACTGGATACCAGACAGCTTTCCATGGAATATGATAAACATACAAAATCTCTGTAAGGAATCTCAGCAGAGCCATTTTTATTATCCCTAATAGTGGGTCTCTTTATTGTGATATTTCTACACATGATGTATGGGAATGGAGATTAAAATAACAGCAGTTAGCTGTTAAAGTTTTTATTTGAACAGATTCTATAGTGTGTATTTACATGGTGCTTACTTAATTATTTTTTATTCCAGTAACTGTCTAATAGCCTTTTTTATTTTATTGTATTTTCTCCCTTCTTTGAGACTACATATGCGATGCAAACTCTCAGAATGAGACTGTTGATCACTTGCATGCTGAGCTGCATGCTGGTAATAGGAAGTGCCCTGAATTAAATCTTAGGAATTTAGACTGGTTCCCAGAGAAGAAGTAAACAAACAGCTTGAAAATGACAGAGCAGGAGTTACACCTTCCCACCCTCTTCTCTCCAAACCAGACAGCATTTTAAGCCAGAATTTTTCACCCAGTCCGTTTGGTATTTATTTGCATTGCTTTGCCATGTGAACAATAGTGAAGATGTTTTTCAGAACAGCAGCAGCATTTAAGTAGATACGTTATTTATAACTGCAAATGTTAATATAATTTCTAAGTATTACATGCCTAATTTTGTTTTCTGAATGAAAACTCTGTATTTCAGATGAAATGTAGACAAGCGTCGTTTGTGTTATTTAATCTGCATATGCTTTTCTGCAGGGTGAGATCCAGCAGCTGTTGATTATAGCTGACCCCAGAGCTGCATATGACTATTGTGAGCATTATAGCCCCGACTGTGATTCTCCAGTGCCCAATGCTGCTCAGGCTCAAGATCCTCAGGTTGATGAGGTGAGTAATCAGTCATGTATTACTAGATTTATGGCACATTAGGGGTTGTGCTGGATATAAGTTACCCAAGGAGCATTTACAGCTAAATGGGCTGCATTGTTCTAGGTATGAGGGAGGAAGGTTGCAGGAGTGCGTTCATTTGTGCTATCCACTCATTTATGTCAAGCATTTGAAGGAACCTGTCGCACTGGTATTTGAATAGCCATCATGCTCAACAAAGTTTAACAATAATTACTTTAAAAATCATAGCAATATGAGTTCATTTAATTGTACCTATTTGTTCTTCCTGTGTATGTTTATTATTTCATTGATGCTAAGTACCATCAAATGCCACACTTGAGAGTATTCTGCAATTGTAAACAACTTCTGCTAGTAATGCCATGTATTCTAATGAGCTGTGTCAAATACAAGTGTATGAATGCAGGTAAATATCAACAGGGACAAAACAAAATTGGAATTTTTCCAAGAAATACAACAAATGTTTACAGAAACCATTTGTCACTGTAGACAAGTTCTCATAGCCATAAATTGTGAAATTCACTGAGGGCACTTAGGCCTCTGACACTCAGCAGTTGTATGTATTGTTGTACACATTCTAAATACTTGTGTCAAACACTGTAAAGTGGAAAGCTTTTGCAAAATTTAACCAGTTAATTAAATTTGGCTCTGGACAGTTAATACACACTCAGTTTTGTGTGATCTGACTGGGTTTTTTTACTGATTGTTTTGAGCCAATTTTGAGATAGAACTTTTCCTAAATAGATGATAATTTTGTTTGTTGTTACTATTTATTCTATCTGACTGAACATTATGTCGTCAAGTGACTAAGGTCCACAGGGACCCCGAGCTTAATTCAAAGGAACTCCCACATCCATTGCATCAGAGGCATAGTTCAAGATGTGTCAAGTCAAGGAAGAGGCCTTTACACTATATTACAGTGTATGGAGTCTGGTCTCTTCAGGACCCTTCTGTCTGTATGCCTGGCTATGTGGATCTCCATACACTATATTCCAAAACAGAACAGACTGAAAGTATATTGGTGATATTTTTTGGGAAGCAAATAAAAGATAGCAAAAAGTAAATTTTTTTTCCTCATTATTTAAATTTTAAAGAAATCTGAAATTTTGCTTGGGAACTTTCCTAGCCTTTGCTGCTACTCTGCTTCTTTTTCTGTTTCCTACATGAAGACCTGGAAGGTTTGAATAGGCTAGTGCTTTTCTTCTTTGAAATAAGACTGAACAGTAGTCAATCTAATAAACTCATCTTTGTGGGAAAAGGTTGTTAAATTCATCTCTTGGTCTCTTTCTGGAAGAGGAATATGTATAAATACTTCAAATGCTTTAACTAAGTTGGGAGTTCTGTCGTGTCCAAGCTCCCATCAACTCTTAAGCATGAGTTAACATGGCTTAGAAAGACTGCAAATATTTGCTTGCTCTGGCCACCACTGATGGCCATGATGCATCCTGGCCTTTAGCATCATGTCCAAGCATGTGGACAAGGCTTGGACTCCACAGAAATTAGTTTTGATCAGACTGTAGATTCAAAATCTATTCAAGATGAAGAAGAATGAATACTTGTGCTTGATTATTAGCCATGACTACTGGTGAATTATTAGGGTGTAATTCAGTTTTTCTGAAGGATGTAGAATACATTTGATTCCTGCTTCAAATATTATGTTTATGCTTTACCAAAGCTGTTTAACGGTAGCATCAGTTGAGAGCACTCATTTGTAGATCAAAAAAAAATAAGCCTCATCATAATTACAAAAACTATGTGCTCATTATATAGAATTTCTGGTTATGTATACAGCAGGTATATTGAAAACAGTCTGTGAGCAGACTGAGCAAACAAAGAAAAGAAACCATAAAATCAAACAATTGTTGCTGTTCTCCTTGAGCATCCTGAGTAGAGATCAATCTACTACCTAATGCAACTGCCACTGGAACCAGCAAATATCTTATTGTTAAATTCAGCAGCCATAGCAAAAATGCTCTTGGTGTTACTGTTGTTTTTCTAAGGCCTATTCTTTTGCCCTGTGATAACACACACAGTTTGTGGGAGCCCCTTCAGAGAAAGAGGTAAAATCGGAGATCTTAAGTTGTAGTGTAACATTTTTTAATTAATTTGAAAAAATTTGAAGAGCTGAAAGATTAAACAAAAAGAACTGCCATTTCTGTTTGCTTCCATTTATTGCTCTGACGGTTGATTGAATCAGTTTGCATTCTGAATTAAGAAACAATTTCCTTGATGCTATCCATGAGTTTATGTGTAACTTTGTATGAATATTCCCAGTGAAGTCGATGGATCTCTTTAACATGTTGTGTAATAGTAATCTGAAATAATGACATCAGCAATACTACCAGCATGATGAATATGCAATAGAATAAATGAATGATTGAATTGCCTAGAATTATAGAATTGTCTGCTAAATGGTAAAAAACCAGCTTGTTAAAGCAGGCTACTTGATTATCTTTGGAGATAATTTATTTTAAGGAAATAAATAAAACAAGTCTTATTTAGGTGCTGGAATAAGTTCTAGAAGATAGAAATACTGATTTTTTTAAAACTGTTGTTTGCAAAATTAAATAAGGCGTTAAAAATATAATGATAACCAGTCTAGATGGAAAACAATGAATTCAAAATGCCTCATTGCATGTTTTGAGGAGTTTCTAAGTTTGGCAGTGATATCTGATAGAACTTATAGACTAGACCTTCGTAAATCTTCTGATTTGTCAACATATGATATTTGAATGAAAAAAAAAAAAGGGGGAATATATGGCAAAGATAAAGTACCTGATTCAAATCTGGCTGCCTATGATAATTTCAGAAATTATAATAAACTGAGAGCTGTCACTGAGTTAACTTTTTAGTAGAGTTTCTTAGTAATTGTGCTAGCAATATAGAAATGAGTGTAAAATGGATGCTATTATAATTGTCAGAGTCATGATATTGTAGAGCAGCAAACAATGATAATACAACTAAAGGTAAAGATAACCACATAGAAGAAAAAGAAAGAAATGCAGGGTGTATAGAGAACTAGGAAATACATGCTGCAATACAAACGTCTTAACAAAAGAACCTTTCGTGTGCAGCAGATTGTCCCCATCTGTGGGCTTCATCAGCTGCTATATCAATTAAAGCAATTTTGAGGGTGCATGATTTACCAGACTGGGATACTAATCAAGCTGAGAGCCAACATGAAAAGATTACTGTATAGCTAGATTGTTTTCCTGGTTTGATCTCTGATGTCTTCACCAAATTCTTGAGAGAGGGAAGAGAGAACACTGGGCTAAACGCTAGCCAGGATTGTATGTTTCACTGTCAGCTTTGGCTTAAGGAGGCAGAAACTGAAGATAATTGTTGAACAGTAACCTTGAAAGATTCTGGTTATTAAAATAGGGATATAGTTTGTACATGAACACTCAAAGCAAAACTGGAAAAAAAATATGGTGCAGGTCTTGTTTTGTAAACAGAGGAATAAGAATACAGATGTGATATTACTCCTCTGCATGCTCTTGGTTGAAACATACCTATGAACATACATATGAATATCACATACCATTGTGGTGCTTAGTCACTAAATCAAATATTGCAAAAATGGAAATTATTCAAATAAAAGCTACATAATTGTTGTAACTTGGGGAATTGGACAACTTAATGTGGTTGGCTTGTCCACAATAATGACTTGCTTAAAATGATGTTCAGTATGCATATGCAAAGAACCTTCACAGAAATAAAATACTGGATGCAGACAAATTGGTGGGCGCAGAGAAAAGAAAGAAAGATTATTTCAGATAGGAAAAGATCCGCTAAAAGTTTCAGAAATTTAAGAACAGATGATCAAAATTGTGTATCTCTAAATATCTTCAAGCCAAGGGTAGATGTCTTTCTAAAAGTTTTGGGAAATGTCATTTATACTTTACTTGGATCAGTTACAGGGTGACTGTAAGAAGTTTTGAAGTCTGAAAGTATACAGGCATTAGTCCCGGTGATCTAATAGTCCTTCTGGCCTTACACCTCTGAGCCTTTGAATTTTTGCAGACCAGAATAAGAAACTTATACTTGGCTTAGAGGAAAGAGACAAATTATGTGATGCAGAGCCTATTAATGTGTATTTCCAGCACTGACTACAAAATCCAAAGGAAGTGGTTGATTTTGTTAGTAAAATAGTAAATTATGTTTGCGGAGTTGCACCTAAGCAGCAGAATAGGATTTGTCTTGACATCACGTACCTTTGTAGTCTCCTGGAAAGTTCACAACATGGTAATGGAGTTATTCTGAAAATCTGGACAATTTTTTGACCATCAGAGAAACATATGGAGAGAAAGATTTGTCTAAGGTGATGTAGGTTTAAAGGTAGAAGTAATTTAACTGAGTGTAATCCTCATTGCTTTAGGCACAGTTTTTTTCTGCAGAGAGCAAACAAATACCCAATGTCATAGGGGTTTTTGGCATTTCTTTCAATAGCAATGCTCACTTAAAAAACTTTCCTTCTCTGTACTCATTTCCACCCTATGCCATCTTTCCAGCTCAGCCGTTAAATTCTTTTATGCATTTTTTGGGTACAAAGCTTGAGACTTCATCTAGATGATAATTACTTACCAACCATAAAATTGGAAAAATGATGGAATATATTGTTGCGATCTTCCATTAAATGAGCCTGAGGGTGCATGTCACGTCATTGCAACATCAGGAGTGCAATATTTGCTTTTAAAAATGATTGGATTTGTCTCAAGACCTTATGATCTTGACTTTGCTCTGATATGTAGGTTTACTGGACACTGATTTATAATCAGTATCTTAACAGATGATACCTTGAGTACTGTATTGAGATTTTCTTTTCCTTGTTGCATTTTCCTTTAGAGTTAGATTCAAATTGTTATTCTGGTGATGCAGCAGAGAGGATTTTAATGACTACTTTTTACTCAGAGAGTCCCTTCATCCCTGAATTAAGGAGACATTTGCTTATTCAGTGTAGTATTTTCAAATAGCATTTCCTTCTCTTAAACTAAGCTAGATTAACTGCCTCTGA
>JAOXNG010000004.1:12847682-12873637 GCA_028566535.1 Scolopax minor
TTCTGAAATATAGGTGGTTTGAAATTGACTGTGAAATTGAGTAAAATATTAATGGAAATGAAAAGATTATTCATATAGGGTAATATTTTCCTTTTTATATGTTGCTGTCTTCAACTACACTCTTGATCTCTGTCGTACTTGCTTTCCTTCCCTGCTTTGATTTCTTGATAGAGTTAGTAGTCTTGACTGAATTTACAAAGCATCAGAAGATACTTTTCCATTTCCATTAATTAATTTTGAAATTCTAGATTCTTTCTCCTATATTTTCAAGAGTTTATTTATTCTCTTACCTTTTGATTAGCAGTGCAACCATAACAGATTTCTGTGAACTCCCTGACTTCTGTAAGCAAGGCCTGAGATAGCATGGCTTTTGCAATCAGAAATATTAGCATCCAAAATGTGAATGCACTTTTCTCAAGGCTTGTTGAAGCCTCAAACTGGGTGGGTCATACCTCTGTCTCTTGTTATCTGATAAAGGTGACTTTGTAGTCCTGTAGCTCCATAAAAAGAAGGGATATGTGCCACAAGTCCAGTTTTGGCTGTTAATGGCAGGGTAAGTGTGAGTTGCCAGCTTCACAGTAGGTGATTCAAGCCCCATTATTCACTCCATTAAATCTGTTCCTGGTGTTTGTCAGTTGAGTCCTTATTTAAGTGCCCAGTCCTTCACCAGTCATCTCATCTTATAAACAGGGAATAGCCTTTATCAGGTTGACTTAATAAAATCATGCTGTGAAGTAAATCATATTTCTAAAGTACTTCTTTACATCAGTTAGGGGTGCAGAGGTGCATTCCTCCATCTGGACAGATTGTGCCTCAGGAAATACACCTGGAAGATTTTGCATCTGTGTTTCACTAGTTGCAACAGGACATGTGCAGTACAATACATATTCTCTCTGTTTCTCGGCCGGTGTGAAAGACTGGGGTTGCTAGTCTTTCAGAAAGAAATACCTGGAAAGGAAGGATTGCTGACAATGAGGTCTTTCTATGTAGGAAGTTTAGGGCTACTGTATATTCCTACTTGTTTCCCTTGTGCCAATGGCACTACAGAGTACTGCCAGTTAGAAACTACTTGAATATGGCTTCATGGTGGCCACAAGTTCTAGCTTGTAGGTTCAAGAATTCCTGTAATATCCCTCTCATACTGTGCTCTTAAAAAGGCAGAAAAAAAATCCATGAAGAAGATCCAAGGCCAGTCTAGATGGGGCTTTGAGCAACCTGCTTTAGTGGGAGGTGTCCCTGCCCATGGCAGGGGGGTTGGAACTCGATGATCTTTAAAGTCCCTTCCAACTCAAACGATTCTATGATACTAAGATCTTCACTTCCTTGGCAGGAATCTAATTTCAGTATGGAAACTGGCATTCCCTGCTTGTGATCCATTCCTGTTCTTTTTGTCTGTATGCCTGCATATCATTGCAACCCAAATGTACCACTGTATTTGTGATAATATTTTGCATAATTCAATAAAGTTTTTTTTTCTTAAATAGAAATGAGTGTAGCACAATACCTAAAGCTAAAATATTTTTTGTGTGATTCTGCATGATGCAATAGATCTCTCCACATACTCCAGCTGTTTTGTATGAGTGTTTTCTAGTTCTCATTCATAAATGTCTGGGTTTCCAAACTATGCCTCTGGCAGTTATTAGCATAATATCAATTTATTCACTATTTTCTTTTTTAATATTAACATACTTGGCACAGATACTTTTCCTTTCTTTTTTTTTTTTTCCAGTCAACATTTCTGTTTAGTTTATGGCCTCTGAAGAACTTTTTGTAACCTACTGTTGTAATTTTATTAGTTGAATAGTTGGCACAATTCAGCACAGCCATTCAGCTTATCTTGAGGGAAGTCATACCACTGAGATTTGAAAAACAGTTAGAATAGTGAGCAACACACAGTTATATTTTAATTGTTAATTTATAAAAATGAATGCTGGAGTTCCAGTTTCAGAACAGGTCTACAGCACTTACTAAAAGGGAATCTATGTGTCTGAATATATTAAAACAGACTCCTAACATCATATTCAAATTTAAATCCAGCTAATGAACCAGTATTTATCTCCAAAATGGTCCTCTACTTATCCCTTAGGATATTGGATAATATTTAATATGGGTAGTGTCTATCTACTGTCTGTCTATTTTGGTACCAGTAAATTCACCAGTAAAATTTACATAGCAAAGTGTATGATTCATGTTGTTTGGCTGAGAAAGCATTTCAAAGCATGTAATGGGTTGTCACTGGTAGGGCGGGATGACTGAAATTCAAAAGGTGTATTCCACTAGAAATTATTCTTTTTTTGTAGATCAACCTAGTTTACACAGACTGCTTGACCAAAGATACAAAAATCAGATTTTATGCATTTGCACACATTTTTATAATTTCCAAAGAAATACAGAATTTTAATGTTATTCTGTAACTATTTTAAAACAGCTGTTATAACTGCTTTTACGTGGTTATTTATTTTTTTTACTACCTTTGTGTGGCTGCTTATGGTCTCCAGAAGCTTGTCGCCACGTTTTCTTTTCTGGACATCAGTGGCATACTTCATTAGAAACAAGTTGTATTGAATTGCATTTCCAGAACTACACAAGCCAGAAAACATGTTTTTATACATTTACACATCTGTAAAAATGGATCATCACTTCCTATGAGGCCCTTGGATGCTACCATTTACAAGTCAAAGAAATTGCATTGACTTCGCTGGGATTAGGACTGAATCTTAATTTACTGAACAGGGAGACAATAAACACATATTACTTACCAAGTTTAAGTGTAAAATGCTGATGGTTTTGAAAAGTATAAATGGAATTAATTTCTGTAATATCAGTGACACCACTGTTGAAATCAAAGCACTGCTTACTTTATACAACAGGCAGATATAAAGCACCAATATACTTTACAGAAAGGAAATTTTTCCCCTAAGATGATAAATGTTTTGTTTTTTAAGTGCAGTTTGAAGTTCTTTTATTAATGTGCAATATAGTTTTGGACAATTACCGAAAGTATGTTATATTCTTTCTATATGTTTATGAAATCTCATGACTAAGTTATATGTGCATGGATATAGAAATAATCAAAAGGACAATCAAAAAAAAAGCATCTGACTTCCTAAAAAAACCTGTATCTTCTTTTTAAGAAAAGCTGTTGGTCATAGCAAGATTCTGAGGAGTTACAGGAGTGAAGTAACAGAAACCCATAAAAAGGCATTTTTAAGTGATTAAGGCCTTTTAGTGTTAGTCTCATACTTCCTGAGGAAATCAACTTCTCCATGATTTCTATGTACTAAAATCATAAGTACAAGAATTGTATTAAAAGGCTTTGCTAGAGAAAACAGTTAAACCAGTAATTTGGTCGTATGGAATATGAAGATCTGTTTTAATCTCATTTATAATTTCTTCTAAAATGTCAATCTCTTTCTGATGATGATAGTATTTATGACTTCTGTGAATCCTCAGAGTCATTTGGAAGTGTAATGTATTAATCCTTTCAGGAATCTAATGAAAGAAGCAGTTACTGTCTTAATTTTTTGGACAATGATGCTGACTTTAAGCAGAGGAGTTTTCTGAAGTGCTAGCTCACATGAAGCATATTTAGAGTATTTCCTCCTAAAGAAGAGAAAGCAGACACTTGGCTTGATTCTGGCCACAATTTCAGCATCCTTTGGCTCCAGGGAACATAAAGAGAATTGGTAGCAGCCATCAGACTGTTTTAATTTACAGGATGAGACAGTTCCTGTAGCTTCAAGCATGACAGGAGTGGTAAAACAGTTTAAAGCTGTGCCCTTTCTTCTCAGCCATGATGAGTATTAATTGGTGCACATAATATCTAGCCCAATATTTTAACGGCACAGCCAAGATTACAGCTCAGGAGTTCCTGGCTCCTTAGATCATGTTCACAACATTACACAAGCCAATTCTAAACCCATTTTCTCTTGTAAAAGTTTTGTGGGACAAATCTTCATTTGATACAAGTTATTATAGATACAGAACTATGGAGCAATTTACAGCAGCGGATCTGACCTTTAAATGAAATTATACTAGTGAAGCATTGGCTTAGGGAATGTGTACCATGAAGCTGCTCAGGTTTTAAGAACTCTCCAGCAAACAAGAGGAGGATAGCCATGGTTATTTTTGAGTTGTGCAATGTTTCCTCTTTCTAAAATTATTTACCCTATTCATGTCATATATTGACATCTCTCTGCTATTTTGGTCACCTGAAAAAAAAACCATAGGTCAAATAGTATAAAAATATAGGTAAAAAGAGGCATTGTTTGAAATTTAAAGATTTAATGAATGTATTATTTTACAAAGGTCAGTTGGTGCTCCCAGTAATCCAAATTATAGTTGATTCTTCTGTGCAGTCCAATAAAAGAGCATTTTTTCCTGGCACTACTACTTGCTTTTTATTACTTTTCTATTGTGCTTTGAAAGAAATAAGAAAGTGTATTTTTCCCACAAATGAATAACCATATTGAATTGTTTATACCTTAATTTTCTTAAGCTTTACTCCTAAGTAAAGTCTTAGAAATACTTTCTAGTATTGCTGATCTAGTTTGCTACCACTAACATGGGAATACCTGATATTTTTCCATTTGCGATGTAGTACACACCAGAAGATTTTATCGAATATGACTATGAGTATGGGGATGCAGATTATAAAGAAACTGATTCTGTAACAGAGGGACCCCCACTGTTTGAAGAGACAGTAGCACAAACAGAGGTAACAGAATCTGGTCTGTGTGGTGTCCAGCTGTCTCCTACCATATGGTTTGTCAATTTGTGTCTTCTGTATGTAAGCTTAATGTTTTTCTTTCACTCATTTCTTTACTCTGTAGCTGTAACACTTGCTTTCAGTTAGAGATGGAAAGTCTCACGGCTGACAGCATTCATCTCACACTTGGTTACCCGTTACCCTTCTTTCATTCATGCTTTCTCAATTTTCTTTTCATTTTATTTATGTTTTCCCATTCCATCTTTCATAACGTTTGCAGAAGAAGAAAGCCATCGTCAAAAAGAAGAGGACAGTGGCCACTAATTCAAAGGACAAACCCCAAAAGGCCACAACAAAAAAATCTGAAAAATATGCATCCAAGAAGAAGAAAAGTTATCAAGCAGCATCAAAAGGCAAACTAGGGGTAAAGGTAGCCAAGAAATAATCAAGATCTTTCTCAAGCCAAGACTGGAAGATCTCTGATAATAAGAAAAAATATACCTAACCCCACTAGATGAATACATTTGGCTAATACCATACCCTGAATAAAAGTGATACCTCTTGAATTTTTCCTACAGGATTTTTTTTTTTAATAATGTACCTTTTCTTTAATACTAGGCAAATGTTGTTGATGGATTTCAAGAGTATAGCATAGCTGAAAATGACTATGGGCCCCAGACAGAAGCTCCCTTCAGAACTACTGAAGCAAATGAGGTAATAAGAACTCTTGAGAAAATGATATGAACAATACTTGCTCACTAGGTGTCAATGATTAAAAAAAGCACAAACCTATTTTAAAAGGAATGTATGTCTGTGTAAATATACATATTTATACATAAGAGCAATTAATACTATTTTATGCTTTCTCAGCCAATATCAGTTCTTGGGCAGAACTCCCATTAATTCTGTAGAGATCTGCTGAATCTTTAGACTGCGGAGTTCATGATTCTGGAAATCATTCAGTGATACCTGCTATACTGCAGGGTTATTGCATTCACTGTGGATGTGAATGGAGCTATGTCTAGTATAAACTAGGTTAAATACTAGACAGAGTCCTCCTAATCTAAGAGGAAGTGAAGTCTCTAGTTTTTACTGTAATTTTTAAGGTACAGCATAAACTGAGCCTAACACAAGACAAAGACTGGCTGCAACCACAGAAGCACATTAAAGTTGAGTGAGAAGCCATCATTTCCTTTTAGTAGTTTTTCAGCTAAAAAAACCAAAGTATTTGCCTTTCACTGAGGTTCTATGAAACATTGTACTTTGAACTGTCAAAAAAGATTATTATTTTGACTTCTGTTAGAAACCCTGCTTTTGGAAAGCCACAATGACAAGCATAAACATTACATTGTTAATTTTATTACACCTAAAGCCAGTGTTGATTAATATGTCTGAATATTAATTAATGCTAGTTTTAGAAAAATGATGACTGATTATAAGAAATATTGGTTTCATTTTTATTTCACATTTTCCTTTCAAAATGAAGATATGTTGCTCAAAAGATGTACAAAACTTCCCCCACCTCCCTCCCCACCTCCCCCCTTTGAAAAGAGGAAAAAGTGTCCGCATTTGTTTTTTGCTTTTCCTCATATGTATCTTGGAAGATGAAGGTATATTAAGATGCATTTTACTCATTCTACTCTAATTGGCCTTGTGTTAAATTTCATGTTTACTTTTTACAAGATGGTTGATAGAGGTGTATTTAAATCATTCTGTTTCTTGGGGACTGAAAGGCCAATTGTGCGATAGTAGAGTCATTATGAGGTACATCCAAAGCGCTAAATGCTCTTCAGTGAGAGCAGCTCTGCATAATGGCAAAATTTGGCTTAGAATTGCTTCAGATCTGCATTTACTGTAGCTTTAAGACAAAAGTCATAGTTTTGTTGCTAATGGAATTAGGCAACTGTTAAATTAGAATCTGGCCTTTAATTTTAATTGCAATATATTTCAATATCATTATTAGATCAAGGTATGTTTTATTAGCATCTAAATATATTTTTAAAGATTGCATTAGTTCATCTTGTCTGACCATCTAGAGTATCCATTTTGGCAACTTCTGATGTTTGATTTCTTTCAAAATTATCTTTTCACGAGATCTCTGTAACAGAATAATGCAATCGTCTTTTTTTCACAAATGGTTTTGTACATCTCAAATATAGCACTCTTTTAAACTGCTTTGGTGCTTGGAAGTTGGTTGCTTGGTTTGACAGTTTACATACTTGAAAATGAAAGCTCAGATTTCAGACATGTTAAAATTGATCTGAGTTTTGCAGGTGGAATTTGACTCAGCCACAAAAAATGTTTAAATTGCCAGAAATTAAAATAAATTGAGTGATGATTAAACTGAAAAATCATTAATAAGAAAAGAAAATGAAACATTTAGCTCAGCATTGGTATTTATAGGCACAAAATAATAAAGGCTGGACATTACTGAAGTGATGCTTCACTTCCTTTACTTTGATACTGCAAAGAGGTCTGAATGAATGCTTGTAAGTGTGAAACCAAGCAGGGAAATTTAGCTGTATTTGGCACTAAAGTAACATTAAGCAAGCAGTACATATTGAATTTGATGTTTTTGGAAATAAAACAAAAAAGCATATGAAAGCATCACTTCTTTGTACTACTTATACAAAGATCTTTTAATTATTCTGAAAGGATGGACTTCCATTCCTTCAGACTTTAATTAAAAGACAATATGCTATGGTTCTACTGTTCTTTCTTCTTTTGACAAGTCATCATGGTGGATCAGCATATGCTTACATTGCTTTACTAACAGTAACTCACGTATTCCTCCTATTCCCAAATCTTTGCTACTGATATGAATAGCAAAATCCTGTTGAAGAAGTATTTGCTGAAGAATACATAACTGGAGAGGATTATGATAAAAAAACTGAGGAAACTGAATATGGAAGCAGAGGAGTAGACCTCAGTGAATCTGATCTGCTGGTAGATGGAGATTTAGGCGAATATGATTTTTATGAATATAAAGAATATGAAGAGAAACCAACTGATTCCACTAATGAGGAGTTTGGTCCAGGTGTTCCTGCAGAGACCGATATCACAGAAACGAGCGTAAGTTGATCAAAGGTGTAATGCAGATTAATTTAATTTAGTGATTCTTTTATAGTTTTACAGTCTCAGAATTCTACAGAGCATGATCCAGAGCTCCTTGTATGTACTAGATATATTCTTACTTTTTATAGGCTTTGGATGAAGCCCATCCTCTTGTTGTAGTAGTCCTGAACCCTTTATTTTTATTAAATGCAGGGATTTTGTGTATTTTCGTGAGGGGAGCAAGGGAGGGTTGAAGATGGGAGGGAAAGTAAAGAAGAGGTGGAATTAAAAGAAAAATATAAATTAACAGGTTTAAAAATCTTTTTAAACTAGAGCTAAAGCTGGAAAGAATGTAAGTTCCAATGCAGCAGCAATGCAGTACTCTAATTAATATTTTTATGTGATGACCTTAAGATATTAAAAGGCATATAAGTGTCTAGAATCCTATGGCTTTTGCTACTTTCCAAGGAGAAAATTAATGAGTGGAAGGTGAAGGTCTGAACCCTTTCATGACAATAAACTTAGTCAATGGTGACAGGTTTATGATCTTGCAGGAGTGATTTAATAGCTCAGTATATATAAATGAAGATAGGATGACATGGTGGATCTTGTGAATCATGCTCTTTTTTGTATGTTTTATAGCTCTCTCTTTGCCTCTGACTTAATCACAGGCTTAACAGCAAGGCTTTAGTTTTCCTTTAGTTGTGCCAAGATCCTCGTTTACCAGTTTACTGAACTGTTGAAGCTGCAAAGAAAACCATTATGACTAAGACTGGAAGTAAAATTAAATCCCACTTGTTTTTTTAATTGGGCAGTCCGTGAATATAGTAGGAAAGGAGAATTTTGTTTGTGGTATTTGCTCAGTCTTATCTTTATTTTCTCCTCACAAACTCTGAACTTCAGTTTCCAAAGGATCCAAAGCATAGCAGCAAATGCTGTGAGGTTGCTTTTCTCTGCCAGCCTTGAAACCCATACTTCTGTATTTCATTTATCACTCCTCTCTAAACCTTGTTGGGGTCATTGTGTTTTTTAATGATCCTTATCTATGCAAGGTGATACAAGCTTACTTTTTTCCTTCTAGCACAGATGGGGACACTGTGGCAGAATGACATAGAAAACGTCAGATTATCTGCGAAGCAAAGAGCCAATAAGGCACCATTTGTGCTTGCATTAAGCAAATGACTGAGTAGACTCTATCCCCTGGTGTAAATTTCAACTTAAAATGCCTTGCTACAAAACTGAAGGAGTTAGGAAGCTTGAATTAGAACCAATTTTTTGGTTTATTTTACAACTTTATTACAACTCTCATCTGCTGGACCAGATATATCATATCATATCATATCATTTTTCTTTGATGTATGGATGTATTTGGAACAAGGGAAGTTCTACCTTTGATAAAGAGGCAAAATGCAAAGTACTTAGTACCTGGAAACTTTCAAAAAGAGGCAATATTTCCAAAGATTCAAATCAATTTCATTAATATAATATAACATATTTATCTTCATCTCTTGATACTTGATTTTTATGAACTATTGCATCACTACTAGTGAATGCATTTATAAGTCAATACAAAATGCATTAGCCATGAATCTGTATCTCTGTTTTTCCTTTCCAAAATATTTCATATTTAAATACTGTAGCATTATCCGTGATATTTTCAAATCCGCAGCTGTTACGATGCAAAATAAAATCATTCTACTGAAATGAAAACAAAAGCATCTCTAATTTTCTTCTGATCAGAGCTGAATTTAATTTCTAGTTTTCAGTGGATACTTTTGCAATCAAGAGAGGTACTTCTGAAGAAAAATACATATCTCCTGGTTTTTAAAAATGAAATAATTTCTTTTTTTTATTTGAAATGTGAATGTGTCTGTGTTCTGCCATTAGCATTTGTTATTGAGTTAGGTTATTTGTTAGCATTTGTTATTGTTTTAGGTACACTGTTATCTTAATCCTAAACCCAAAACTTTCCATAGAGCTGATCCTAAAAGAATTTTGCAGTTGATGCTAATTCATGTAGTTAAGGGGCATAACTGGCTACCCATGAAATATTATTTAATGTTTACAATGCCACTTAACTCTTTTCCCATTTATGCCATGAAGTCACAGACTCTTCTCAGACTACTTTACATATTGTGCATGTCTAGTGAATGAAATCAGGAGCCTGAAGGGTACTGTCCATATGGGACCCAGGGATCTTTCTTTTCATCTTACTTCAGGCTTGCTTAACTCAGAAAGCCACAAAGAATCATTTTTAATATGTTCATTCAAATAAGAACAGAAAAAGCTTCGTGACTTGCACACAGAAGTTCTAGACTCTTAGTCTAAAGTCCTAATGCAGGACTTTAAAGACCTAATAGTTTGCATGGGATGCAAACTATTGCCTGTCATCAGAAAACTACAAATGGACAATATCCAATAATTTGAAAAGTATGCATGCAGTTTTTGCATTTTCCATTTCTCAGATATTAAATATATTTGATTGATATGGTTTGTTCCTGTGATGTTTTTTCATAGCACAGATCAGTTCCAGCTTTAGCTTACAGTTATAGGTTGCTACAGTTATTTATTGTACCAGATCCTTAGACTTTCTACTTATTTTCATTCTTGGGGCTGTTTTTACTGCCCAGGTGACTGGACATGGGGCTTATGGAGAAAAAGGCCAAAAGGGAGAACCAGCTGTGATTGAACCTGTAAGTACAGATGTGGGTGAGTTTTTCTTTTGCACTATATAATGTGTCCTTTTGGTACGTGATTATCAAACCAGGTTGTTCCTGATAGGATAACAGTAACCTTATCCATGTCCTCTGAAACAATTACCTGCAGTATGGACAGTGTAAAAGTAATAACAGACACTAACCTGTTCAGCCTTCTCTTTTGGTTACACAAAGGACTAACCACTTGTTCCTTAAGACAAGGAAGATCCTCTTGTGCAGAGGAGAACACGGCATAGATACTTGAGGCTGTTTAGTACCAGCTTGGGCAGACCTACAGAGATAGCTTCTAGCTTAGGCACGGGTAACAGTCTAACTACAGGTTTCAACAAGGCAAGGAAGTCACTCTGAGAAGTTAAATAAGTGCATGTATGTTTAAGCTGTGCTGGTGCAATCAATCTCCTAACAGTTTAACTAAGTACTTTATTTGGTGGTTGCAACTTTGTCATAAGCACAGTAATGGATCAGTAGCTTACAGATTTTTTCTCATCTTTAAATAGTAGTATAATAACCAAGTGGTTTTTACAGTAGGACAAAGTTACACTGTAGCAAAGTATTTACTTTAGTAAATACTAAAATGTAACTGAATTTAAAAGAAGACACAGGTTGCACAAAAATAATTATTTTATAAGATATAGAAAGAGTTGAATGCCAGTGTGGTTTATTCTTCTAGAATTTTCAAGGACTGCTTTCAAGTATGTATTTGATCCAAGTGGAAATTAAAGTTTAATCTCAGTTTTTTTCATAGAAAATCAAGTCCAGAAATATCAAGGGGAAAAAATTAGCTTAATTTGAAGCCTGATAAAATACTATGATGTGTCATTGTTACCTAAATATCAAAGGTCTGGATTCTGTGATCCCAAAGTTCCCTTTTATTTCTATATTCCTACCCCAGGATTAGCATTTGGTTAAGTTACTGATCACCAAAATTAAAGGACTACAATAATGAATGAGTTAGAAGTAAAGGTCTGTTAAGAAGATTAGTGTGTGTTAGGTCACAAAATGAATGTCTTTTTTAAACCATTGCAAGATACATTTAGTTTATGTCAATAATACTGAAGAGGTATCCATTGCCAGTCTCCAACACTGTTGGAGTTCACTACAGCTAGCTTCAAGCTTTTTAGTCTAATCCTCCTTCCTATGGAAAGCCAAGTGTATTTGTAGGTGAAATTTGTGATAGTGTCTTTTCTCAAAAATAGGAACTGGGAGGTGCTATAAGACCCACAAAATAGAAATAGCTAGAGCTATTCACATCAAATTCTTTAATGGTACAAAAATAAATTATTTTGAATCAACTACTGTGAGATCCCTCCAGCCTAGAAATCTTTCTCACTTTTAAAGCTATACAGCAATTCAGATTCCAGTTCTAGTAACTGTGGAAAGAAGGTCCTCAGAAAAGTTTATCAAAACACTAAGAAATACTAGCTTTAGTAGTTCAGCTAAAAAGACGGTTTATATTTTTCTCCATGACATAACAAATTTAGTATCTTTTTTCATCCCCTTCTAGGGTATGCTCATTGAAGGACCACCAGGACCAAGAGGACCTGCTGTAAGTAGATTAAACACAATTTCCTTTTATTGCCTTTGCTTTATCCACTGTGCTTTGGTATTCATGAGTTAACATAGTTAATATTTGTCTTATCATAGTTCCCAAATGGCATATCAGCTTAGCATTTTTAGAAGGGAGTAAAAAAGGGTCATCTCCAGCATTTTCAGTGACAGCATGCTACAAGCTGATTGCACATGAAAATCAAACATTTGAATCTTGACTATAAATCTTTGTAAAAAAAAAAAATATGCCACGTTATGCATTTTTTTATCCAAATGTATGTTCAACATAACTTTCCACAGAAAAAATAGTTCAAAAACGTTGCAAGCTGTCATTCAGCATAATAATGTCATTCAATTTCCATAGGGTCTTACAGGTCCCCCAGGTCTACAAGGTCCCGTTGGTCCTCCGGGTGACCCTGGTGAAAGGGTAAGTCAACATCTAGATTATCCTGGGTATTCATGGTATGTCTTGCACTAATTGCTCCAAGAGTACGTAGTTTAGATGCTGATCTGAAATATATATTCATAGGTTAGGAAACTTCAATGGAACTGGGGCTCAATTACTCAGCTGAGCAAATCAGTTGAGAATCTGAACCAGCATTTCTTTAGTGGTAGAAATATGTACTGTAAATACTGGAAAAAAGTTGAGCTTGCCTTTGTCTATATTTCTCTGGTTTGCTATGAATTATTTTAAAATATAATAAAGCAATAGGTACAAACATTTCATATGGATTTGAATGAGTTTCTAAAAAATCATTATGACCTCAGCTGTAATGTGTAGAGATACAGAGAAATACAAGCTCTACAGAATCAAAGTACACATGGAAATATTGAAAGTGTTGGGCAATATTTAGACAATCCAGGCAGAATTTATTGGCCATATTAAGTAACATACTTCATGAGAAGCTTATCCTGTCATGAATATAATTGAAATTTAAGCTGTTATTTTAGTCTGACATGTTCTTACAAGCCTTTTCTTACTGCCACAACTAACTCAATTTTGAAACAGTCTAATATATTTATTTGGGGAAAATATGTTACAAAAAAACTTTCCAGAACTTACTGATTAGTCTAGCATGTTCATGCAGCGTTTGTGTATAAATGATGTTGAGAAGCTATTGCTTCACTGAATAATGAGATAATATTAAAATTCAAACAAAGCTTCACTTTCATAAGTTAGCATCCACACTTCTTTCATATTCCTTTCCTGTAGATTAACTAAACAACATATTTTGCAATTTAAATATAAAAAACAGGAATTTTAACATATTGTAATGCAATAACTACTAATAATGTTTTTTTAACTAACTGCTTACTGAATTAATGATATGGAAATTCTTGACTAAGCATATCGTGTGCCTGTCATGACACAGACTCAGTGTTTCATATCAAAAAGGACATGTTACATAAAAAAATAACTGTAGACATGAGTTACCAAACTCATGAGAATAATACATGAGACAGATTCTGCTGTCAGATTACATCCTAATGAAATAACATGTCTTACTTTAAATTTTAAACATAAGTGGGCAGGTTTGAATTTTACATAAACAACAGCCACTGTATACAAATAAAGGCTGTAGCTCTTGTTATAACTATTGTGACTACTTTTCATCTTAAGTAAAACAATTCAGTAAAGTAACATCATAAGAAAATTACTACTCAAGAAAAGCACATTGCTTGATTTTAAGAAGCCCACATTAATACTTAGAATAATTGAGAATGTTGTTTAACTACAGAACTGTAGTCTGGAACTACAGAACAATTAGGTGATAAATTCACCCATGGTGAAGCCTATGGTGCTTCAGCTTTTGTATTAAATTATATCATCTAATCCTAATCATGGGTATAAGACAATAGAGGAAAAATGAACATACCCTTCTGGAGAAGACCACAAGTGGTCTCACTTCTGCTTATCGTAAGGATAAATTTCACTCATATAAAATGGTGTGATGGAAGAAGAAAGTCAAAACTTATCTAATCTTTGGTTTTATCTTCAATAATCTAATTTTCATCTTCTGATCTAATCTTTCATTTCCAATCTTGACAAAGACACATAATCATATGGCATTTAATTGTTTTTCTATTTTTTAACCTGAAGTAAAAAATTGCCCGGATATATAATGGTTCTTATTATCAAATCATATTATTCAATATTTTACATCTGAATTAGTAGTAATTCTCAATGTAAGATTTTTCTGTAGTGTGTTATTAGTATGGAATTTTTTTTTATGCTTCCGGCTTTTTTGAAAAAGAGCTCAAACAGACTCAGTATAACAGACTACTGATCTTAATTCCTGCAGAGGGGAAAAAGCACCAAATTTTTTCAGATGAGCTTTCCCATTGTTTTGTTCAAATCCTGAGCAGCAGAAGGAACCAGTTAAGACAGTTTGATGTTTGTTGGTCTCTCATTGCAACCCTGCAGAGAGTCCTTCTGATGAATGAGTACTTTGTTTCACAGATACGCAGCAGGCAAGTGAGCACTCCTGATGCAGGTCTTTCCTGCCTTTGACAGCTTCAGCTAGTAAAAATGCAGCATGCGAATTGCTGGGGGGAAAGGTGCAATTATAAATCTAACTGTTCTCATAACAGTAATATTTATTTATGCAGCTTGTTGGATCAATAATCACAAGCATTGTGTACACACATTGCTACATTTCTTCAACTCCAGTTTACACAAAAAGATTTAAACTGTTTTTAAACTGAGAATTACATTTCATTAAAAAATAGACTTCAAATCATAGCTGCAGGACTTATGTAGCCTTTGAAAATTAAGCTACTCAAAAGGTTTAAAGAGAATTTGCAGCGTTAGTTCTCTATATCAAATAAAGCAAACGCTGAAACAGTGCAAATCTCAACTCAGCCCAACCTATGAAATCATTAGCAGACCCTCCATAATTAGGTTCTCCGTACTCCATTTTAAAATATAATTTGTAAGTAAAAAAGTTCAAGAGAATAGCTTTCTTCCATATTGTAGAATGTGTTCCCCAAATTCAATTAATTACCTCAATAATCATGAATAACATTCACAAACCACTTGCAAAGAGATTATTAATCTTTCAAGTGCATCATTATGAATACAAGTGTAACTGTGTAAGAGTGACTCAAAGGTTTGTCTTATATAACTATCTTTTTGTTCTCATCCCTTTTTTCTGGCATCCCTTTTAGGGTCCACCTGGTCGCCCTGGTCTCCCTGGTGCTGATGGTTTAGCAGGTCCTCCAGGTACCATGTTAATGTTGCCGGTAAGTTGTATTATGATTTCAGGGTAGCCAGCCTCCAAAAAGAGGAAATGTGTTTCAAGAAATGTATGAGTGTTTTCTTTTTTCATTTGCCTTTGTCTTTGGAACAAGAGTTGATATAGTTTCTTGTATAGTGTAAATGTTTCAAGATCATATGGTACTTTATTTCCCCTCAGACAAAGCATATTGCTTTAGCTCCTGCACGGCTGCCAGACTGGAACCTATACAAATGCGTTACACGCGCTGAAATCCTTATATTCTCAACAATAACAGTAACTTGCTACTCTATCTCCTAAACAAGGAGTTTGCTGTTGCACAAAGGGCTTGTATTCCCAGTGGATGTGTGTGCTTTCAAGTCTCTTTGACATGGAGAATTTTAAGCATTCTGTGCTTAAAATTGGACTTCGGTGTCCTCTTTGAAGAGTCAGTGCATCCTTTGAATAGAAATATATGCACATAGCCAGCTCTGCTCCCACTGGAGTCAAAGCAAAACACCATTTGTTTTAGCAGGTGGAGGAACAAGCCCAAAACCATTAAAGTATCTTGCAGCTTTGTAGTATGAAAAGTACTATATGCATAGAATTCATTATTCCTAAGTGTATGTGTGTACCTGAAAGCTCTGATTAGTACCAGTTCCCACAGAATTGATAAATCAAATGTAAATGAAGGGGCAGTATTTTTGGTAAGTAAAAATCAAAGCAAGTAAAATGTCTCAGAGCTGTAGTCACTGCAGTTCTGATGCAGGAGGCAGAACTACATCAATTATCAATGAGGAAAGGATGATTTTTTCTATTTATGAAAAAATCAATAGGAGTTTATTAAAATAAGCTATTGTTATTGGCCTCTTGCTTGCACCAAGTTACGCTATCACAGCTGGCTGTGTAACAGAAATATTTGCTTACTAATTATTCCCAAATCATTCTTCCATCTGTAATTGCTGTATAAGTTTGCTGCATTAAAGGTAGTAAGTGTGCACTAATACTTAGCGGTAACTTTGGAAAATCTCAGTAGCTTTACTTTTAGATGTTAATGAGTCTCACAACAAGGGATCTACCAAGTCAAACCAGAAATTTCTCAGGAAGGAAGAAACCAGCTTCATTTTTCCCAAATTCCAGCCTAGCTATTTAATCACCATCCAGAATTCCTTTCCACATTTAAAAATCCCACTGAGAAGCCCCTATCCTTTTATAATAGATGACCTCCTTACTGGTTTGAGAACCATGCTGGTATAAAGGAATCGAATCTAGCAGTGGCAGACCATCTTGTCACAGATACATTCAAAACACCAAGAATATGTGGGAGACACCTTGCGTGGCTCTTTCTCATCGTGTGTGGGGCTTGAATTCATCAAAATAGGTTCACCTTTTTAATGGCAGAAAGACGATGAATTTAGGCACTTTTGCTTGAAAAAATATTTTGAAAATGTCGTTGATTCCACATTATGTGGATCCCTACAGACCACTTGGCCTCCTTTCAAATCATAGAAGCCTTGGCAGTTCTCTTCTCATTTTAGAAAAAATCAGGTACTCATTTCTGGGAGCTTAAAGCAGTAAGATTTCCATCACTTTCAAAAAACCAATTCTTGCATTTTGATAATAACCATTTTGCAGGAGAAAGTCCTCAGTCAGTTACTGTGCCAACTGTGGCTGTAGGCAAACTGAATAAATTGTTGTGGACAGTGAAAGATTCATAGCCCTGATATCCACTGTGTCTATGCCATACCTTTGGAAAACTGTGCTTCTTGTTGCAACTCTACAATGTGTCTGTTCAACATTGCAAAGCTGCTGCTAGCAGTTTTCTGAGCAATGTCAGTTCAAGAGTGCAGCAATGAGTACTTAAATTTTACTCTGTAATTTATTCTGAAGTTTTCAGAAGGGACACAGAACTTTTTCATTTTAGATATCAAACATTTTAAAAATTGATGTCTGCCTTAAATTGAATTGCATTTTTCTGTGGGTAGCTACCAATGTACAGAGAATTAATTAATTTTTGAACATATTTTTAAAGAGGTTTTGCTGATAGTTAGAATCTATTCTGGCCTCTTTTTGAAACAAGCAAACAAGTAAACAAAATGAAAACCAAAATCCTATGAAATCAAGAAAATATTTTCTCATAACAGATTAGATTTGCACCTCAGTTTTAAACTATTACCAATGATTCAATGTTTATACTGGATCCAGTGCCCTCAATGCAGCAGTCTTCTGAAGTTAGTGGAGTGTGCTAAAGATGGAAACCCTGTGTCTTTGACGTGGTTTACAGAGTTGCAGTAAGTAACAACTCTGGTTTTAATTTGATAAATTCTGAATCCTTTTCTTGTTTTGATACTTGCAGTTCCGCTTTGGTGGAGATGGTGAGAAGGGCCCAACAATCTCAGCTCAGGAAGCTCAAGCACAAGCTATTCTCCAGCAAGCTAGGGTGAGCACAAGGAGTCTGCAAACAAAACTACCAGAAGGGTACAGCTCCAAAAACTGTAAATATAAAATTTCCATTTTATATCATGCAGGATGTGACATAAAGAGCTCTAAGCATCAACTCATCACAGTACTTACCCTTATTGACAATTGAGTGAATGATGGGGGATATTTGCTAATGCATTATGAAATTGTATTAATATAAAATTGGTATGCTGGCTGGTAGGTCTTTCTTGATACCTATTGTTTTTTTCTGTTTGTTTTCTCAGATTGCTATGAGAGGTCCACCTGGTCCCATGGGACTCACTGGAAGACCAGGTCCTGTGGTATGTAAACAAAACTGGCTCACAGTAACACAAGTCCATAGATATCATTCTGGCCTTGCATACACCTTTGTATTTGTACTTACGTTATCAGAAAAAAAACCTGATTTAATTAAAGCCATAGTTTCTATTTTTATTCAAGGTCTGCAATATAACTTAAATAGTAAATTGATTTTTGTTGTAGATTTTGGGGTGTTTGGATAGAGCACACTGGTAGACTTACAAAATTAGTAAATAGTTTTATATAAATAACTACATCTAGCCCCTACAGTCAGCCATCTCTGTAATAATATTTACAAAACTTAATTTGGAAACTGTTATTTTGTCTATTGCGATAGCACAGCTGAATTGGCAAATATTTGTCCTCTTAGATTTTGATCTATGTCTGCTGTAATTTTTATTTACATTGTTATTATGGTAGTGGTCTCAAAGAGTAATGTTAGCAGTTTTTATTAGATCAGACAAGCATCTAGTTGTAAAACACAGACAAGAATACAATTGTGATACTGAGAAATGAAAACAAGTGTTATCTGAGTAACCAAGAGAAAAGGATTAAACAAGTTCCTGTTGGCTTATTGTGTGAAGAAAAAGTGACTGCAGAGATATGCCAGTCACAACTATAGCAGCATACATATAAGACAGCAACAGAAGTTGCTGGAGGCCAGTTGCTGGTATTCTCCTTGCTTCAGAATGCAGTAGCATTTTCCTCAAAAGTAGTTTCGTTCCACTTATCCCAGTTGTGGAGATTCAGTCATAACTTAGAAGTGATGAGACTATAGTATAAGAAATATGGTTCCTTTCCCTTCTTTTGTGTTTCTTTCCGTCTTTAATGTGATGCTTCAGCAACAGCCTGTAGCTGAACAGTAATAAGCAAGTCCTTCCCTTCCAACCTCCTCTTTTCCCATCTAAACCTCACCCTCCGTAACATACAGTGTATGTTAGTTTGAAAGCAGAAAAGAAGATGGACAAACCTGAGTATAGTGTCCTACTGCTACCAACAGAAAATACTGGCCAGGTTATCATCACTCTCATTGTGTATAATTACAGCAGCACAGTACAACTGAAAGGTTGCCTCAATGGCTCTTGCTTCTGTTACCTCCAGTGACAACTTTTATTAACAAAGAAATCCCAGGGGACGTGAGATAATTACATACTGTTGAAGGAATATTTTCGGCAGCATAAGAAATACTCTGCATCATGTTCTTCCCTGATCATAGCAGCTTAAAATTCTCTTCAGTGACTCTTGAAAGCTAGATGATACTAAAACTGTTGTAAATTGTGTTTTTGGTTGGCTTGGTAGCACTTTGCCTCATCTTCATATAGAATCATAGAATGGTTAGAGTTGGAAGGGACCTTAAATACCATCAAGTTCAACCCCCCTGACATAGGCAGGGTCATCTCCCTCTAGACCAGGCAAATAGCCTCAAAAAATCTGTTCCAGATTACGCTCTGCTCCAAATTGGCCAGTCTCATGAACCCAGTCTGTTTATCTATGTGAAATTTACTGTTGTTGGGAAAATTTTAGCTAAATACCTCACCAGAATTTCACTTGGTCCCCAGAAATTGATATCACTGGACTTTACTTCTTATTATACATCGTCATATACATTATACATTATACTTCTTTTTTCGAGTAATTCTTCCAAAGTAAATAGTTGCTCACAGGCTCCTGATTGATCGTGATTAGGTGTGCAAGACTTACAAATAGTCAAATGTGTTGGATCTATTTAACAAATGAATGCATAATTTCCAGCAGTGTATTTAAATCAAGAGACCTGCAAGATAACATTCAGTCTATATATGTTAAATAAATATAGAACAGCTGTAAGCATGGAATTCATTTGTAAAGACTGGCATAATATTAACACTGGGTTTTATACCTTTAGCTGAGGTATAACCTGGCCTCATGGTCCTATGTTTGAATAGGTTTCATGAATTTATGTATGGAAAGTTCACAAATAATAGTAACAGTTGTTTTGCTTTTAAGCCACCAGGAGGCTCTAGAAATCCAACTCATTGATCCAGCAATATTTTTGGCCTACGGTTCCAGAAGCACATACAGATTCTTGGTCTGTCAATTGTTTGTGTGTGCAGCCTGTTTTAAGAATGAAATAGCAGGAGCTTTTACTCTTAATATGAATTGTATTTTGTTAAATTGCTAGTAGTCAATAAGATATATTTAGAAACATATCAGTTAATAAAAGTCTTAAACGTAGCACTGTCAAAGCCCTAGCCTAGTTTAAGCTGAGTCTAGAGTTCACATGCTTAATTAACATAGAATATAAAATGGATTTCTGCCTACAGCTTTAAATGTAATCCATTATATTAATTAAAAGCAGAGTTACACCAGGGAAACCCAAACAGACTGTCACCACTTACCAAAGCCACTGTTCTCTCCACTGCCAGTACCAGCTCAGGATCTGATTTTCAATTTGCTTAGGACTTGATGCAATACCTGCAAGGTAAGTGGGAATCTTTCCACTCTAGGGTGCTAGACACCACTAAGCCAAGCCACAAGACCACTTCTTACTTTGAATGGTCACTATAGTAAATATAGGAGGACTATCAATTTTCTAAGGTCTGCAAGATTTGTTTCATATTAATTACATACATTTGTTTGTTTCAGAAATCAGAAATGCAAAAATCCTTTTGCCCATGATAGTAAACTTCAGTATGTTCCTTCCTTGACCCTGTAACCTGTGTGAGCATGTCAAGATTTTTTGGTTTATCTATTTTTGTGAGACCACTATTAAGAAAACGCAAACTTAATTTGACTAGTTCTGCCCCAGATTCCATGCAGAGTGTCCTATCCTGGAAGAAGATCTTTTTTAGGTCTGTTTATAAGTAAAACGCACTGTGAAAATCTGTATCATGCAGTTATATAGATTTTCCACTTCTCCAGGGCCAGATGCACAAAGACCTTGATTAAAACATCACTGAAGTTCATGACAAGATTAGACAGGGTATTTCTCATTGACTCTAGTGATCTTTGGATTGAACTCCTGTTTTTTTTCTGTACAACACAGAAATAAAAGTAGAAAGAGGTGGCTTTCATTTCTGTTGCACTTCTGTTTGCCTGACATGTTCTTACTCTTCTTACTGTGCTCATATTTAACTCTCAAATATTAATATAGAACAAAGTCTTACCTTTGATCCCAATCAAATTGATGGGTGGATTTTTTGGCAATAGAAATATTTTTGGTCCAGTTAAGTGCAGATTCAAATGGTGAATTCACACCTCCTAACGAATAAGGGATTGTTTGTTTTTTCTCTCTGTAATTAATGTATAGAAAATAACATTCATTTAGAGTTTTTTGTATATTTAAACAATATGTTTTGCTTTTTTCATCAAGGGTGGACCTGGAGCAGCAGGTGCTAAAGGTGAAAGTGGTGAACCAGGTCCCCAGGTATAGTAATATTACCTGTTATATTTGAGCTTTTTTATCTTTGAGAAAATGGATTCATATCACTTAGAAGAAAACAATCAGTGATATGCTTTCCATGTGCAATTGAAGAAAAATAACTTTTACAATACTATCCTAATTAAATGCAAAATATGAAAGTAACAATCTTTATATAAAAAGAGCAATTATCACTTGTAGAGTGTCATCGCTTGAAAACCCATTTTAAAATTGTCACTTCAGGTTCTTTTCTCTGTTAAATAATCATATGTGAGTCTGCAGTTGTTTGACCTTAGGCTCTGATCTTATCATATCTCATAAGGTGAGAGAGATAGAATTTAATTGGTAATTAAACTGGATATTTTCAAGACAGACATGACATAGCAAGAATAAGTCTCTCTGAACAGATGGTCAGTGTACCAGTTTGCTTACTTACATTTTTAGTACTTTTTCTCTTCCTACTTGGTATTTGTGTATGGCTAGTCCTTACCACTTGCTATTTTCACCTGAAAAGGATGCATTTGTGTGAGAGATGAGAAGGCTTCCACAGAAATATATGTCTACACAGTTGTCAGTGATAGTTACATGTGGTTACAAAAGTGGAATTAGGTTTTTCTGTAGTTAAAACTGTGCAGTGTAAGGCTAGGAAAGACAGAATGTGAGCTGTTTACCAGCACAACTCATGTTTGTGTACGAGTTAGGAATCTTGAATAAGCAGTCTTTTTAGTTTATGTCAAATAATTATTATGTGACTAAAGTAATTTTTGTATGAGAAGACAAAGGGTTTTCAAACCACAGGACTGAGATCTTCAAAGTCATGAAAAGAATGTAAGAAGCTTTTATGTTAAAAGCACCAATTATGCAACACATAGTGCCATCTCATGAAAACTAGTGTTAAAATTGGTATTGCAAAGACCAGTTTGGATGCCCATGTTCTATTAGAACCAATGCAAATTTGGAAAAGAGAATCCATCTTCTCAGAAAAAATGCAACTTTATTTATAAGAAAGAATCTGATCTTGTTCTTGAGATGAGATGTTTAACTTGCTTTTTGCTGACATTAATATGATTCTAAGAATTGCACTCTTTAAATTCAGGGTCCTCGTGGTGTTCAAGGTGCCCCTGGTCCAAGTGGAAAAGCTGGCAAAAGGGTAGGTAGCAGATCAATTCTGCTCTGAGTAAATAGTTTCTATTTAAATATATCTAAATATTATCTGATTCCACTGTGTTTTCAAATGTTTGCCTCTTGGGTTTTTTTGCAGGGACGTCCTGGAGCTGATGGTGCCAGAGGAATGCCAGGAGAACCTGGTGCAAAGGTAAATTTGAGGCTTTATTTCAGTCTCGGAATGAGCTAGACGGATTTTATGTAGATACCACAGTTTCTTGCAGGACAACCACAAATTCTTCTCTCAAGTGAAAATATTGAGGTTTCAGATAGCTGGGTCAGATGCAAAAGCTGAAAATGAATCATCTATTTAAAACATGGTAATTAATGGTAATGGCTAATAGTCTGACCTTGAAGTATCTTGATTTTCAGGGCATGATTCCTATCCCTCTGAGTCAGTTTCTGGTTACAGAGTACCAATAATTGTAAAGTCAGTTTTGCAACTGCAAAGTGCAGCTAGAATCAAGTTTTTTATTTAAATATAGAATTCTTTCTTCTTTTTATAAATAGCATAATTACAGCACAGTGGAAAAGTCGGTGTGGCATTTTCTCTTTTCTTAATGCATAGAAGCAAATTTTGTGAGTTTGATTTCTGTTCCCCCCTCCATGTGTTTCCTTCAGTAACGAAAGTGCACATTATAACCAAGGGTAGAAATTAACTTTTAGAAGTAAGGTGCAATTTATTCAGAGTAATACAGAATGTAATAGTTATTTACTAAATCTGTGATTTCCTCTTTCTTAGGGTGACAGAGGATTTGATGGTCTTCCTGGCCTCCCTGGTGACAAAGGTAACAGGGTAAGAAAAACATATATACATGTATATTTATACAACAACACATTGATACTGTCACAGAAATAATGCACTATTCATTAAAAATAGTACTAAGGACTATGGGGAAATTAAAGCCAAATGTAAGCTTTTCACACTACAGAATAATATCTATATTGTCAGATAATGTATTCCTCGTGAAACATTTTAGTAATATCAATCAATACACAACAATTCACATCTATCTATATAAATTATTTAAATATATTTATAGAATTCAGATCACATCTTCAGCATTGTTTTGCTTTAATTTTTCAGTTAAGGAGTTTGCCTGTTGGATTTAAAGAGGTTGTTAAAGGAAATAGTAATAGGAGTAGTAACAGGAAAAGGAAATTAGCATAAAGTTTCTGTATCAGGAGCATGACAAATTTTATCCTGCTGATAAGCTTGCTCAAAAATGCATTTGAATGCCTGAATTGCAAACTGAATTTTTTAGTATAGGGTATTCCAACAACTGCAGTTTAAAGAAAGATCGGAGTCAGATCAGATAAGCTAGGAAAACTTGAAGTAATATTTTAAAACAACTAATGTACTTGCTCCTTATGTCATACCACTCTGTAGGATAAGACTGCATCTTTCCCTACAAAGTGTAGAAATAATCACAGCAGGGGATTTCTGCTTTAAATTATACTCCTCATATATGTGCTAATAACAACATACTCTACTGAATGTTATCTCTCTTACTGTTGACTTGTAAGTGCAATACACCATAAAAGGAACGGTGAGTGCAAATGTCAACAGCACCATTCCCATGTGTGCTAAAGCTTGATGACTGACAAATGACCATAGCTCTCACTCTTCAGTGGGTTAGCACAGTTCCTGCACTTCCCAGAATATCTCGACTGTGTTGGCCCATAATGTAGTTCTTTGAAATAGCATCTAAGGATATTCTTTTGTGTTCTGTTTGAAATGGGAAAAGAACTCTAGTGTCATACAGAGATGTCTTGATCCTCTTTCATAATTCCATTTTATTTAAAGAGTCCAAAGAAATCAGCACAAAACATAATTGAAATCCAGCTTGTTCAGCAGGTGACCAGCAGAGGGGGCTAGACATTAAACTCTTGCCACTACTTCATTCAAGGCTGAGCAGAAATTGGTTCAACCAGGGAATGTCTGCTTGCCAACCTGAAATACTAGAATTCTGTCTGAGACTTTCAAAGCCATAAAGAAAATACATTTTAAAATAACATTCTACTTGTTTCATATTCTCTAAATAAAGAAAAAAACTAAAAGAGAAGAGTAAACTTGGATTGAAATTTGCAAAACAGTAATTAAAATAATGAGTTTTTTCGTCATTTCTTTCATCACACTATTTAAATATCACTGTGATCTCAAGTTTCTATGAAAATATTCTGTAAAAGTATAAATTACGATCTTTCTGAAAACAGCTCGATTCAAAGCAATATCAGATAGCTGTAGCTCTTCAGATTCATATATACTGACAGCATATAATGCAAATATTCAGTTCTCTTTGGCTTGAAATAAAAAGCATAGAAAGAAAGAAAAGAGAAACATTTTTCTGTTGTAGTTATGTTTCAACTGCAAGAGAATTGATGTTGAAACCATATAACTTCAGAGTAGAAGTTTTACAACTACTTTTAGAATTAGTTGTATTTGAACTATATTGCAAATTAGATTTCTCTCTGAGGTTATGCCTTTGTCAAACACCAGTTGTCAGAGAGGAGTTACTGGATGAGATTCTCTGACTTCCAATGTTGGGGAGATCAGACCACATGTTGGAATATTCCTTTTAGCCCTAATAACTGTGACTTTGAACTTTTCTTATTTAGATTTACTAGATTTACTAGACTTTCTCCAGTATAAAAGCAAGACACTGTATACTAGAAGAAAAGGTCTAAGGAAAAAAAATCAGGCTTTAAGGCAACATTTGAAGGAAAGGATTAGAGAACTGAAGAACTGAGAATGCTGATAATGAAGTTTTGTTCTTACTGCATGATAATACCAGGACACTGTATGCAAGCTCCCGATCTAACTCTAAGTGCCACGTGATTGGAAGATATGAAGGGTAGCCCTTGAGGGGATGAACGATTTTAATATTTGAAATCTTAAGTCAGTCTTGACCTGCATATTAATCGTATGTCAGAGCATAGATCACATGTCTCATGTCATTTTTCAGGACTTTCATTTACCACATAGAAAAACACATGCTGTACCAGCAGATCACATTGTATAGTTCCAAAACTTAAAAAAATATGGAAATTGATGTATTAATTCATCTTACAGGTATGAAAGTGCAGTTCATAGAATTTCATTCTCTCCCATGCTGACTCCAACTTATAGAGGACAGAAAGGCAGTAGAATAAAATCCTGACATCACTAATATTAGATAGCTCTGGAGTAAGAGAGCAAGTTACCCAAAATTCCCTAGGAAAGTTTGAAAGAGTAAAGAATGGAGCCACTAAAGTGTAATTCCATACATTCCCGATAGGATCCACAGCTGTGGTCAGGCTCCTTAGAGACACTGACAAAATTAAGGAAAACAGCATGAATACTTGGTTGTTGTCCAATGCCAGAAGGAAGTCACAGTCTAAAACCTGCT
>JAOXNG010000004.1:12883005-12897572 GCA_028566535.1 Scolopax minor
TAGGGAGCTGATGGTGTCCGTGGTCTCAAAGGCTCCAAAGGTGAAAAGGTAACTGACTGCATTTAATTCCTTTCCCTTTTTTGGTGTACCTTATTTCAGTGCAACATCTTCTGTCTCCTTCACTGTGGTGTGTTTTTCTCTTGCCACAGTGGGTTTATATTTGGCATAGCCTAAGGATGTTCCAAGCCCAGTTCATAATTCAGTGACCTCCATGGCTATTTACACTGGTACAAAGTTAATATAAAACCTTCAGTTTCTAGAATAGTTTTGGATTCTCTTCACACCGATTTAGGTAATTTCTCTCTAAGGTGCTCTTAAGTAGAGAATCAGATATCCCCTTTATTTAGACATTCCCTCTCTGGTTAATGCATACTATAGTGGATGCTGAGAAGCCTGTGCCTAAGAGATATTTGTGGTGATAATAGCATTATTGCATCTGTTTTGATAGTGCTGTAGGCTAGATTTTGTAATAGTTGTGTGCATCTTTCAATGGTTTTCTATGTTCCAGGTATTTTTCCCCGAGATCTTTGGCTTTGCCAAAGTTTTGGACAGCTGTTGTCAGATGCATATATATGAACATGAAGAAAGATTTACATCCCCCTGATACCATTAATTCTGTAAACAGACCTCTTACTAGAGCAAACACCAACTACTGCAATCTCTACTGACTTCTAATGGTCACAGTAGCTGAAACTACAGCCAGGATTGGTTTAAATTCCCATGTTCCTCAGCACTCAGATTAAGAGACAGATGGCAAACACCATCAGTCATACCTCCTGACCACACAGGCAAGGGAAATTCAGCCTTGTGGCTCTGGTGGCTATTGTGTATATATTTTTAGATATTTCTAAAGCAGTAGATGCATCTAAGATGCAGTATTGCCAAAACCCCTTGATTTCAGCACTAGAAATCTGTCTTTCAGGCTCAGATGCCAAGAGCTGCTGCATGTTTTCAGCCTTTCCTAAACCACAGTTTGTCTAGTCCGTGTACTCATTTTAGAGTTACTCATTAAATCTAAGCCAGAAAAGAATGTGATTATTACCTGGAGAGACTGGATGGTTAAAAAAAACAGATTTTTTTGTGCCTTATTGAGTGATTGATATCCGACTAGGATAAATAGCTTAATGTCTGTATATATGCTATGTGTGTGTATTTATGTGTATTAGTGAATAATGATTAGAATAATTTCCACAATAATCTTGTATTCCTAAAAATTAATCTCACAGTTGAAATAAGACATTGAACTTTAGTGAATACCTCTAAGGGTTACACACAGATATTTCATAGGTTGTCCTCATAGTGTTTTAAAGGTCTGTTACACCATCCTTTTTTTACTGAAATTATTCAGGTGCCATTACATGGAGGAAAGCACTATAAGAGACAGAAATAAACAAACTGATCATTCAGGAAAGACTTCGTAGATCTGGAATGGTCTCAGGGATATCAGAGAAGGTCCATCTCTGTACTGACCAGTAAATGTGACTAGAAGCCTTTAGCTATTTTATTTTTTGTTAACAGCAGAAGAAGAAATAGAGCATTCAGCTCTCTCCTACATGGAATAAAATCAACTTCTTGTAAATCTCAATAGATAGAACCTCACTGTGAAGAAGAGTTTCAATTTGTTTGGCAGCAATTTGGTCAGTAGTTGGCCCATGGTCAATCCTTGCTGATATGTTGCAAAGTCTACTGTCCATGGCCTTAACTGAGAAACATTTCAAACTAAAATTTTTTTCAGGCATTCTGCACTCACATTTTTTCACTCTCTCTAAATTTCAAAAAGGGTCATCTAGAAATTTTAATTTATGCAATATAAGATGACCATATCAAGCTTAGTTCCACCTTCTAGAAAGCACAGGAAACCTACTTTTAGAATGTGTTTTAGTGTATTTTTTTCAATGAATTACCATGGTTACCTCATCTTTTTTTACATGAACATATACTACTGAGAAATTATATTTGCCTATTTGATTTTTTTTTATTTTAATGTTTCCTCATTAGATGTAGAGTGTGGCTGCTTCTTCTTTTAGGTTATGAACATTAATATATGTCTTTTTTTTATTAACATGTCACAACCTGCAATTTTTTTTATTCCTTTCATGATACTATTAAGACTAAAAGAAAAATTAATTAAAAGGGAGGCTCTGCTATCAAAAAGAATAACACTGAATATTTTTTAATTAATTGAAGGGATGGCCTTATTAAAAAGAGTGATAAGACTAGCTTAAGAGTTAAGAAAGGACTTTACAGGATGATTCATAATAAAATGGAAGAATTATATTGTCTCTATATTTAAACAGACTTTAAAAAGCTGTTATTAGGATCTTTCAAACTAAAAAGTAATTTTGTGTAGTGCACTGATACACTTTATCTCAATATTAGATTTCCTGGTCTCTGAATTTCTCACTTTATCTATGCAAAATATTTTATGCTATAATGAATGTATTTTCTCATTCCGTCCGCAGAAAATAACCAAACAGCTCTCTATTATTAAAAGTCATTACATGCATTTTTGCCTTTCTTAGGGTGAAGATGGTTTTCCAGGATTTAAAGGGGATATGGGCCTTAAAGGTGACCGGGTAAGCATTTATTCATAGCCCATAAGTTCTTCAAAACTTTAAGTGATAATACTTTGAAAGGATCACTGAAATGAACAAATAAATTTAAACTAAAAATAAAAAAAAGCTACTAGCTTTAATTATTTCTTTTGCCTGTGCATGAACACATTTGAGCCAGAGCTTTGGTTCCTGTTAATCAACAATGGCACACTTATAAAGAGGAGGAGAACATCAGTCCTGGATATCCTTTTCACTAAGCTTCTCTCTAGGGAATCTCTTTTTCCACATTCCAAGATCTCCAGTATCTTCCTGAGGAAAATCAATCTATCCAGGATAAAGATGTTTCCAGTCCAACCTAGCATCTTGCCAAAATGCTAGGTTTTTACCCCAATGGGCGCTTACTTCCTTTCATAGGAAGTGTGGAGTTTCTAAAAAAACTTCTCATAAGAGGCTCCTGACCTATGTCTGTAGTCTATATACATAAGTAACTGTGAAGGTGGTATCCACATAAGTACTTAGATACAGACATTTTGCTTTCTATGGATTTTCAGAGTGCCTTTACAAGAATTTAGGGAAGGAAAAATAAGAATATTCAGTTTCCAAATGCAGCTTCTTCAGGCGAGAGACTAGGCTCTTATTACACTTGTAAAAGTAATATTCAATGCCTAATTTATATGTATTTGCATTTATATAATGAACATAAGCAATGGTACTTTCCTAATTGGAAATTGGACAAAGCTCTGGGCAACCTGATGTAATTGAAGATATCCCTTTGCATTGCAGGAAGGTTGGACTAAATGATCTTTAAAGGTCCCTTCCAACCCAAACCATTCTATGATTCTATTATTCTAGTATCTATTTAAATTTACTGAAAAACTATTTTAAAGGAATTGTACATAATCTGTGTAATATATATATAAAGGCAATTGTTCCATATTTATAAGGTGGTATATTTTAGGGAGAAGTTGGTCAGCCAGGTCCACGAGGAGAAGATGGTCCAGAAGGTCCAAAAGGTCGAGCAGGTCCATCTGGGGACCCAGGTGCTGCTGGTCCAGCTGGGGAAAAGGTCAGTAGCCAGATACCAACATAAACATATCATTGCCTCATGACAGGGATGGAGCCCATGATCTTCATCACTAAAAAAAAAAAGCCTTCAGACACTACTATGGCAGACCACTGGTGTTCACATTTGAACAAGTCTTAGGAATCATTATTTCATAAGTATAAGAAAGGCATTGTAAGACTTCATCAGCATCTAAGGCAGCTAAATTCTTACCCCAAATTGCATGCAGTGTATGCCAGCTAAGGAAAATACGATACAAAGAAAATAGTTGGGCACAAAGGACAATAAAGGTGCTCCTGGAGAGTTAATTAATATTCACATCATATGGTGAAGTTATAAGTCATAAGTTATGACATGAAGATTGCTTTAAACAGAAAACACATCCTGAATAAAAATCAAAAATAGGACTGGCAAAAGTTAAAGGGGCTGATAAAAGGGAGGACTGAAAGAAAAATAGTGATATAATATACATGAGAGAACAAGCACAAAGATAAGTACAAATCTCTGTAGAATCCTGACCTCAACAAAATATACTTGAGATTGATATAGTGGAGGAAGGAAGACTGAGGAATGTGTGTGAGGGTACCATATTTCACTGGTATGAGAGCATCAGAAAAAAAAAGATTATTTCAACTGTGGCATTTTGTATAATTGGGAAAGAATGACAAAATAAAACAAAAACAATGGTTCCAAAATTTGTGGTGATTTGTGGTGATGCTGGTGAATATATTTCCCTTTAATTTTTTTGGTAGCTGTGACTTTAATTCTAGTTCTCTCTTGGGCACAATGTTCATTTTACATTTCTTACTTTCCCTGTCTTTAAAATAGGAACAGTTAGTTTTTCCCAGCAACATCGCATCTGACATCATGATTAATTATTTTATCTGTCTTTTTATCTATATACAGTTTTTGAAAATATACAATGAAATTGTAATATATATGTGGTACTACTAAAAAGGTAACGAGGTTCACAGCGAAGAGTTTTGCCAGGAAGAAAAAATATATTCAGCAAGCTTGGTAATAAACTCTCTTGTCATTAAAAGTTGTTACTTTTTTCAAGTATGTCATTAGTAGAATTTCAGAAAGAAGTTAGGGATATAATTTGAGCCTGGTGTTCATAAACCCTTAGAAAAGAATATATCAAAAAACTCAGTTCACTCATTACAAAAAAGATTTATTTTCCTGTTTATGTAACTACTGGGAAATATTTATGAATTTATGTTCTCCACAATTTTGCAAGACATCTCACCAGCTATTAGTTCATTTAATCGATCCATTAGGATCAACTAGGAACCAAAGAACATATAAAAAAAAGAAAATCAGAACTATTCTCCTACATGAATGCAAGCTAAGTTCACACCAGAAAGCCAGTTTTGACTAGATCAGCAAAACAATCAGCTGTAATAAGTGTCATATTATCTTCACCTACAAGATATTTGCATTCTCCAGAAAGAACTGTATGTTTCATGGCAACAGTTGTCCCATTCCCTTGTCCTGCCTATGACTTCATTTTATGCAAAAGTGCTACTCTTCCATAGTAAAGAAAGTACCAGAGTAGTCTCATATTTTCTATGTGAACTGAACCTGTGATAAGAAAACTCACTTTCTCAAATAGATCTCAGATTGGATTTGCTTAGAAAAGAAAATGCCAAATAAAGTGCCAAAAAAAATGAGGAACATATCAGAGAAGAGCTTATAATAAAAAAAAAAAAAAAATCTATATTCACACTCAAAACACAGGGAACTGGCTTTGCTTAATCCTAAAATAAGGGACAAAACTTTCAAAGAATTTAGCTAGAGTCTGATGCACTGTCATGCTGCAAGTCATTTTGACCATTGTAATACATGCAGCTTGTTTCAGTGTGGCACATAACTGGCAGCATTATAATTATTTTCATAAATTAAAGAATTCTTCTTCAATAACTTCATAGCAAACACATGCACTTACATGAATATAATAATACACAACATCTAATCTTTATTCATGTGCTGCATTTTTTAAGAATAGATATGTTTATTTTGGCAAATTTCCTTTCACATAGTGGTGTCTCCTTTCTTTGTTTCATTACCTAAGATTGCTGCAGTGTACAATATTTTCTTACATAATTGTATCTTTTCCATTCAGATTGTCTCCAAAATGTGATAGTCTAGAATATAGACTGTTTAGAATAGGCAAATAGGCAAATTCTTCCCTTCCTCCTAGGGAAGCTCTTCTTCCCTAGAGCTCCCATCTTTCAAAAGCTGAAAGTACTTTCCCTTGCCTTTGAAAGTGTCAAACCATCACTCATCCTCTAGAGGTCTGAAGACACCAACTCAATGGGATAAGATACTATATTTCATTTCTAGGAATGGTTAATGTCCGTGTTGATCAGACTGCTCACACTGTTGTCCTTTCTGACAAGGTAGTAATATTTGTTGACAAATCTATTGTCAGCAAATAGTGGCGTATGATTTATCATAGTCTCATACAGTTTAGAACTATTCAAATGATTCTTGAAATGCCTATTCCTGAAAAATCTGTAGAAAACAAAAAAGCCGTCACACAGCATAAATTAAAAGGATTTCTCTCACTTAAACCTATTGGCACCCTCGTTTCTTAGGGACTAGTAATAGTTTAATGACCTCAGCCCCACATCAATTTCTAGTGGAAAAAAAAATAAAAGGAAGACACTGAGGTATTGGCTTTGATAAACTTATTAATTGGAGTAGGATTTTTATTTAAGTTTGGGGAACTAAGTCTATTGGTGATTAATCAGAAATTAAATCAGAATTTTAAATCAGAAATTTATTTAATTGAATAGTATATATTCCATGAAGGATCGTCACTCTAAGTTGTGGAAAAAATATTTTCTACAGAAGTTTGCTGAACCACTAAGGAGGATAAAATAAAATGTAATACTGCCTTCTTATTGTAGGGTAAGCTTGGTGTACCTGGATTGCCAGGATATCCAGGAAGACAAGGTCCAAAGGTGAGCCATAAATAAACTGTATATCTTGTGCTTTGACATTATTCACAATAGCAGTTATTTTATTTGTCTGTTAGAGGAAGCGGGGCGTGGGCATCAAAGCAAAGACCCTTTTTCACATTTTCGTTCTTGACAATCATGTTCTGAATCAAAATCTTAAAAAATATTGGATCACTAAGGTAGGTTCTTCAAGGAGCACTACCTTTTCTCACCTTAACTCTATTGCCTTCAAACCATTGCCATCCTCTAATTAACTGTGGTTTTATGGGACCATCAGACTGGCATGCATTAAACAATTTGGAAATGAAACAACTGCTAATAGGCTTGAAAGAGAATGAGCACTATATTGACCACTAAATGGAAGTTGATAGCGATGGGATTTTTACATTTGGTACAAACATTCCATTTGTATTGTTACTGTTTCTTCCATAGAATAAGCCATGTTTCTTTGAAGGATATAATTTACAATTTTGATCATGTTTTCCTTTCCATTAAGACATACATGACAAAACACAACCCTTAGTTGATATCCTTTGGCTATCTTTTATGTTCAGATTGCAATAGAAAACCATATAGGTGGTTTCTGGTTTAAGCGAAGGCTTATATTTTTAAAACATTTTAATGAAACATATTTTTTAAAAGGTCATCCTAATGCAACTTTAGGAAATGGGCACGCTAAATTAATTGCAAACTCTTTTTTGAGATTAGCAAGAAAGAAAAAATGGAATAAAAACATAATTCCACAAACGTTTCCCAGTGTAGATGAAGCCATTAGAGAGACATTGCATCTCCTGATTGTCTCAAAAATGAGTCATCTAGAGAAATATCACCAATAAAAGAATCCGTTGCCCCTTTTAAACAACTGAACAATTAACCTGCAGTAAAATCATCAACTTTGCTCTACTTTGGGATCTTTTTTTTTTTTTTTTTTCAAATTTGAAATTATGATATCCAACTTCCTGGCTGGATAAGCAAAGTGTTTTTCTGACTCTGGCCTATACTTTTGCCCTTTTCAGTCAAGTGAACAATGAAAGAGGAAGAATTCTTATTCATTGAAAAGGGTGTTGGTGAAAAATATCAAAATAATCTATGTAAAGTATTCATGAAAAATACTCATTGTGAGAGGCATGGGGTTTTGCTTCTGTTTCTTAACACAAATTTTCTGAGATTTCAGTCTCTTTTTGTTCTCCTTTAGAACTGTCTTTTGCAAAGCCTAAGATCAAAGAGGTTTTACCTGATTCAGTTCTCAAAACGAAAATGAGGTTAACACTTGAAATAAAAGTTGATTGATCCTTTTTTCAGCAAAGATTTGATCAAGAATTTAACTTCATTAAATTTTTATCGCACTAAAATTGAAAATAGTTCTCAACTTGAATTCACTGTTTGCTTTCCTAATTTGTCACTTAAACTTCCAAGGAAGAGTTCTGACAGCTACAGTAGATCAGCTCACTAGAGACTTGTGCTGAGACTTAGCCACAGTCCAGTTCACGTTAACACAAGGGAGAGAGAAAAAAAGAAGCAGCAGAAAAACATACTTGCTATGTAAAGCAAATAAGAAATCTTGTCCCAGTATTTTCAAAAAAGTTCACGCTGTTTTTTCTGTTGTTACTTACTTACTTTTCATTACTTTTCTTCTGAGAATTGTTCTTAGAGTACTGCCATTATCTGATAATTCACTGTATTCTTCTCTTCTGTCCAGTCCCTTTTGATTAACACAACTGCAAAAATTACTGTACACATATTTACAACCAAGTCATGCCTGTTAATGCTCAATCATTAGAATTTTTTTATGGCCTTTTAATTATAAAGAACAAGCTCGAGTTTTGCAGAGTGGAATTTTCATGGTTTTATTCACATTTTAAGGTCTAACTGGTGAAGAATTAAAAAGAAAGAAAGAAAGGAAGAAATAAAAATCTTTTCCTTTTCTCCCACCAGTGAGTATGTTAGGTTTTCATTAGAATTAGTGTCAGTGAAGTTGTACTGCACCTAAGTCATTAATGGATAGTTGGATTGTGTGAAACAAGAGTCATTAAAAGGAAAACGTTAGTAAGAAAAAGAGAAAAGAGGAAAAAAATGCTTATTGGTCTTTCTAAGAAAAGCACCAAGAAATTCTATTTTAAGTTTTTGTTACATGCTTTTTATTTGGCACTAAAATACGAGTAGCAAGCTGCCCAGATATAGATTTGTTGTCACAGCAGGGAGTCTAGCCAGTAGTCGTAGCGGCTGACCAAACCAAACACTGCTTTGATTTTCACCTCCAGTCACCTAAAAGTGTATTTAATCAACTCTATCACCTCTTTGACCCACAATTCCCTTATGACAAATTAACACCTTGGCAGGTAACAAGTCTGCTGTCCCACTGGACCTGTATACCAGAAATAAAGAAGAAAATAGTACTGTTCAGAATTCACTGGGCAGCTAGCAAAAGGAAAAGCAAGGAAAAAAGAGAAGCAGGAAAAATGCCTGGAATTAGTTCCTTTATATAGAATCAAGTCAGATAATCTCCCCATAAATTCTACTTATGAGATGAGCGTATAAGCACATATACAAATTGCATGTATCAGTTACATGAAACTGGCCAGTTGTCAGTTTACAGTGAATAAATACCTGAAGTAATTTACATCTCAGTAAAGTGAATAGAGGACCACTGTTCAGATGTGGCAACACCTTACATTTAAAAAGAATTATTATACTGTGAGGCAACAAGGCTTTGTTTTTTCCTCTTCATTATGATAGTTATTTCTAGTGGGCTGTTACTGATAATTTCTTTCCTACTGCTAAAAATGGTGCAAATTTAATGACTACTTTATTGTCTAATACAATAACAAATAATGTCTATTCTATACATTGATTTTTTTTTTAATGCGTTCTGGACTTGAGGTATTATGGTAAGTTAATTTACAGCTATTCATCAGAGCTGTTATACTTGTAAGTTTGACATGTACAATGTACATGACTTTGGAGGTGTGCTTTACATAGAGATTAAATGTTGGGTGTACTACTGTTTTGCTGTTGATATCCTCTGATATTTGCATTGATTTCTTATCCAGGGCTCAACTGGTTTCCCAGGATTTCCAGGTGCCAATGGAGAGAAAGGTGCAAGGGTATGTTAATTCATGTTTGCATGACAGTTAACTTTTGGGACTCACTGCTTAGGAGGTCTCTGAAAGCTAAGGACACAAGCTACTATCTAAAGAACTACAAAACCAGGCTTTTTACACTTAAGATGAACTTCTACAGTTATGTAAAACAGGACATACTGAGAAAGTACTTCTCATTCTTTAAGGTATTAATCTAAATTTACAGCAGCTCGGACACTCTCTCACTGCATATGCTACCACAATTGTATATTTGAAAAAGAGAAAAGAAATAGCCTTTGTTGAAGCATCTTTTTTGACAGTACAGCTGAGTGAGTTGGGAAGGACTATTTTTCTGTATGCCATGAATTATCCTGCTACCATGCAATTTACTCTCAAGGAAATTCAACTTGTATTTCATAAGTACTCTGATTTGCCACAAGATTTTTTATAGGCTGCGCCTTGAAAATGCAAAATATACTAGACAAGATGAAGAACATGTACTATTACATATATTAAAAAATAGATATAACATGACAGCTTTTGCTGCTTTGTTTAATTGAAGCAAGTGAGGGAAAATCTGTTAGGAATATTCTTCAAACTGTAAAATGAAATATAGGAAATATAGGTTAGAATTAAAACTGTAAAATGAAATATAGGTTAGAAAAAAGGTCATAGTGCTGTTGTCTCAATTGAACATAGCAGTTGTAAGAAAAATTATGAAATTAAGAGGATGAATCAGAAATCATAGATGATAGCAACTTAAAGTCAAACTCAAGTAACATATATAATTGTTCTTAAGAATCCATTTTAATTTGCAGCATGAAAACAAGCAGAAATTCATTATTTTAATAAGTAATATATTAAATCCAATTGTATTTGTGTTGTTTATATATGGTTTAAATTTAAAAAACATTATATATGTTTAAATTTATATATGGTTCTTGTATTATTTAAGCTTATCTTCCTCTTAGCTAAGATAAAGATACATTGTTATGGACAGACCACCAGCAATAAAGCAATGTTCACTTCACCCTTGTTGGAAAAATGAGACATGACTGCTAATAAAGTTATCAAATTAAAAACAAAAAAAACAAAAAAAAAAAACCAAGCAAAATGATAACATCAAAGAACAGACTTAAAATTATGAAAATCTTATTACTATGCCTTCATAAAGTTTTCAATTCAGCTAGGGTACTAACCCCATAATTAATACCCTCAAAGTGCATGCATACTTAAGTATTTCACTGTTCATCAATGAGACAATAGCTTCTGGTTCTGTAATGTAAATCACAATTATTATCGATCTTGCCTAAAGGGATATTATTGTGGTTTATGCTGCCACACGCACTGGTACTAGGAACCCTGTGAAGTTTACAAGCTGTGTAGCAACACATAATTTTTATTTAGATAAGTGAAATAAAGTCAATATTAGAAAACCCTCAAGAACACAGGTGTGTGCATTTAATTGGTTTCCAATAAAAACAAGCTTTATTGGAACATCTGTTGATTTTCTGTTGCTGTTATGTTTACCTCAGAGATTAGAAATACCAGTCATCAGGTTCCTTTTTCTACCTGAAGAATACTATTGAATTTTAAGCTTCTTTCATTAGAATACACATCAATGCTAACGCTAAGTCTAAAGAAAGAAATCTGTTGAGTATGATTAGGAAATATATTGAAGCAAAAAATTAAATGCTAGAATTCTGGGAAATTCTGTATCTCTGTACAATTGCGCAGAATCCTGGTAGGTATTACAGTCCCTATTTCTGTAAAAAAAAAAAAGAGAGGCTTGCCCTCTTTTTAACCTGTGGAGCTGTCCTTGGGAACCTGGGAACTTTGTCTTCAAAGCTGTTTCTACATGGGAAATGATGCCAAGTCCTTTAGACTGCTGCAGAAGGACTCTGCTTGTTGTGTGCCACCTTCACTGCTATTTTAAGGTAGTTTAAAATGTTCTAATGCCTATGACAGAATCTCACTCTGAGGCAAATTTAGCACATTTAGCTTTATGTCCCAGTAAACTCAGAAAGATAATAAATTTTACCAAGGACCATGACTCTGTAAATTGAAATGCAGAGTAGATACTTAAAGATAAAATAACATTTAAACCTAAGGGAGTTGCACTCTGCTCCCACTTCAGTAAAAAAAACTCCTACTTTATCTCACAAATACAGTGACTGCTAAGATAATCTCTGTGAACTTTTCTCTACAGGGCTTACATGGCAAACCAGGCCCCAGAGGACAGCGAGGACCAACAGTATGTACTTTTGCTTTGCAATTTAGAGGCTTTGCTATATTAATTGCCTGAACTATACTGTGAAGAATTATTTTAATTTGATTGTAGTACCCAGTGATTATCCTCAACTGCATCTGTGTTAAATTGACAGGGTCCAAGAGGCTCAAGAGGTCCTAGAGGTCCCACTGGCAAACCAGGTCCAAAGGTAATTGTCAAGCATGCTGTAAGTTTGGCTACAAGCTGTTTCTTATAAATAAAATATGTTATTTGAAATTATTGTCTTTCCTTTCTAGGGTACTGCAGGCAATGATGGTCCTCCTGGCCCACCAGGTGAAAGGGTATGTGAAAGTGACGTTGTTTTTCCCACTATAGAGGACTGTGATTTCAGGGTGGGTTTTATTTTCAGTTTCCCTCCCATGTCTTTGCCCTTCTTCAACCAGAACAACCAGAACTAACAAAACATCAATTCCAATGATGCTTTTCACAAAGTTATGAATGGGGCAGATGAAGTTTGCTGAAAGCATCTGTAGTTCAGTTTTCTATAAATAGGACACAGAGAATACATACACACTTTGTATTATATCCATGCACTTCATATATATACATGGAAATTATATTTTTACTTACCAGCTTATGCTTTTAAGAATGCCCCATTTACTGCAGCGTACTGCTTGTTTATGGGATTTACAAATCACTCAAGCCATCTCCAGAAACTTCTTTGTTGAAGCAGCTGATATTTTTTTTCTGTTCAGCTAAGAATTCCCTTCAACCTACTTTCTGCGTGCTTGAGAAATCCTATTGTGCTTGCTAAAATGAAATTTTCTGCTTGCTATTATATTGCCAATCAATACAGAAATCCAATATAAAGTCAGCCCATTACACAGCAGTATATAGAAAAACAATATTAATAAATGAGTTTTGTAATGCAGCACTGGAAAACCAACTCAGTTTAAGTGGACATGCTCATGCTCTCTGCTGAAGTATTTTTGTAAAGCTTAAGAACTAACTTTTTTTTTTTAGTCATACTTTGTTAAACTACTAGCCTTTTTTATGTAGAATATAAATCTTTTCCCACCCACCCCCAATTTTCAGTAGTCTCCAGAAGGAGATTTGCTGCTCTGGAGGGAGTTGTTTGTGCATTTCCCCCTGCTCCATAATGTTGCTTTGTTACACTATTTCCTTGCTGAATACATACACGTTTGGTGTACCAACACTGGCAGAAAAGCAGCAAACTGTTTTTGCTAGAATGACTAAGCAAACCGGAAAAGGAAAAAGGCAATAGGATCAGACCAAATGGTTTGATTGAGTTGATTACTGAGCTAATGACAACCATAAAACTATAACAAAAGTATGGCACGAGTGTGTTCTAGAAATCTCAAATTTTCAGTTTATGTGTCTGATTAAGGTTTGTTTGGTTTATCTCTAGCAGTTGCAAGTAGGGATTTAATGAACATCTTTCTGCTACACAAATGTAAAGAAACGCACATACATGCATGTCTAATTTTTCGGCTTAAGAAAAGGATTCCTTTCCTTTAGACTGAAATCCATTAAAGCATATGCCAAAAACATAATACCAAGTACACTGGAAACAGAAGTTTTAGTTTATTAAAAACCTTTCATACTCATCATTTTAGGTCTTTCCTTCCTAAAACAGAATATTACTTAACTGTCCAAGAGACTGGTTAGTGGAGCAGGACAGTAATTCTTGCAGTAATGAGGAGTAGCAGGACAGACAGAAGGAAAGTTGAGGACTAGAGGACTAGACTGTAGCCAATACATGTGGGAGGCAACACTCCAAAGGAGGCTGCGGTAAGATGTTGAAAGTACCTCTATATCAAGTAAAAGACAATGTACCAAGTGGAACATGGACAACAGGAAAAAGCAGAAAGTTTGGGTGCAACAGGAATGAGAGAGACACAGGGACAGGAAGCTGAGACTCAAGAGAGGAATGAGTTAACTAGGATGCTGAATGTAGAAAACTAGGCATAGTCCAAGAAAGAGAGGAGGAGTATCAGAGGCAGACTACCAAATTGAATAGCAGAGTCTCATGATGGAGGAGTTTGCTGACAACTCCAAGAGATAATGAGGAAGAGAAGCTGTAAGGGGACTGAAAACAATGAGGAGATCAATCCAAGATGAAGGCATCCCTGAAGAGAAACTGATTAAATCAAAGAGATGAAGAATCGCAGAGCATCACATCTCATATTACTTGTGTAACACAAGTGTGAAATATCTATTTCTTTCCCAATAGGGGTGAATTTCAGCCAAAGAATAACACTGTCATTTCTACTGCGGTGAGGCTACTTCCGGTATTAGACATGTAAACATTAAATAAGTCTGTTCTGTGTAGCTACTGTTGAAACAAAATTTAATGACAAAAAAGAAAATGTAATTTTGATAACATGCTATTAGCATTCTAGTGCTTGTTCTCACATAATCCTTCAGTCCAGTGATTTGAAATTTGCAAGCCTTATTGTGGATAAAAAAATGCAAATCTTTCATTAAAAAGCTTCAAAATATGAGGATCAAAGTACAGTGCAAATTTATGAGAAAAAAGGTGCAACTAATAGTAAAACTTTGAGTTTTTTGAGAATCATAGAATGGTTACAGTCTAGTAGGACACCTCCCATTAGAGCTGGTTGCTCAGCCCCATCCAGCTGGTCTGGAACA
>JAOXNG010000004.1:12897641-12908566 GCA_028566535.1 Scolopax minor
CATCCAGCTGGTCTGGAACACCTCCAGGGATGGGGCATCAACAGCTTCCCTGGGCAACCTATTCCAGTGTCTCACCACCCTCACAGGAAAGAATTTCTTCCTAATATCTAACCTAAATCTCCCCTTTTTCATTTTAAAACTGTTACCTCTCATCCTATTGCTCCACTCCCTGATAGAGCCCTTCCCCATCTTTTTTGTAGGCTCCCCCTTTAAGTACTAGAAGGCTGCTCTAAGGTCTCCCAGGAGCATTCTCTTCTCTAGGCTGAACCCCAGCTCTACGGAGCATATTTGTGTGTTACGGAGGTTTCAGAAACAACCTTACACTTGTTTTGGAACAGAAAATAAAAATGATGGCTAGTGCAGTGAGATCACAAAGTTTCTTGCCTTTACATAGCACTACTTAGTTGACTGAGATTTAGTATTACAATATAATCAAGGTCTACCTTCAAACAAGGTTCACATAAAGGCAAATTCTCCCAGGATGGTCACAAGGGATCCCCTCCCACAGCTCCATTCCACACTGCTTTGCCTCCTGCAGGAGGCAGCCATGCTCTGGAAATGAGCCTGGGCTCCAATGAATGAGACTTGCAGAATATACTGCACTTTATCAGAGGAGCAAAAGGGTAGTGTAATTTGGGAGATGTGGCCTTTTGCTTCAAGTCTTTTGCATCAAAGTTCAAACCAACATTTCTAACATAAGACAGCTGATGTCTTAGCAAAAGCAGCTATCATGTAGCAAGTAAAAGAGGATAAAGATATGCGCTATATGAGAAGGGTACACAGCTTGTACATATACATACACAATGCACTAACTCATATGATAATCTTTAAATTTGTAAAAACATGCTGTATGAAAATTTTCTCTGTCCATATATGTGTGTATATACAAATCTACTTAAATAAAATGTTCATGCATCATGGATTTTTTTCAGCCACCTCAACTATTTTTCATGATAACAAGCATCTTGTATTTAGTCTTTGGTAAGTCTGGAAGGCTTGCACTATGTGGACGTTTGCACTGTTGTGTAGTAACTGCTGAAGATGCATGTTGGACTCCAAGTTAAAAGGACCACCAGACAATTAATTCCCAAATTTTATGCGACACTGAAAACAATGTTTCTTACTTACAGATGATGCCTACTTTATTGTGCGCTGTGTCAGACACAGACATACTTTATATAAGTAGTTTTTCTTTTTTCTTGCTACATTCTTTCACAGGCAGTATTGCTCTCAGGAAATCCCCCCACAATGGCTATACATAACAATTGTTGCTCTCAATATTTATGGCAGTGGAGCTGAAGTTTTATACTTATAGCTAGACATTATGTACAGAGTTCATATATCTTATAATTGAAACTCATATATTTTATAATTAAAGCAAATTTTTCAATCCAGTGTCATGGAAGCTAGAGTAACTCTTTATGTGTTTGGTTGGCTTTATCCTAGGGACCACAAGGACCTCAAGGCCCTGTTGGATTCCCTGGACCAAAGGGACCTCCAGTAAGTAAAAATACTTTTTATTTAAGTATCTGCAACAATGCTTCTGAAGTTAGTGTTTGAAGTTTTATTTAAGGGGTGGTTGATATATAGATTGCAAATATGCTTATTGAGTTTTAAGGCTAAGATAAGAACTTGCATTTTAAAAATTATCATTGATGCAGCTTATATGATATTTAGCACTTGTCACATAACTGCACATACTCTGTTATGTTGATGCCAGTGTCCATGTGACAGATTGAGTTTAGGCAAAATATTATTTCGATGGTGTATGTTTTCTTTTAATAATTGATTCACTGAGGAAAAATGAAGGAGACGTTCATTAGTGGCAGAAATGTAAGGAAGTAATAGTGCATTTGAGGCTGCAGCCTGAACTAGTTATACTACTCTTCTAGTATGTTTCTGCTCATGTAGAGTAAGTTCAAAAGCTTAAAAGTTCATGGGTGATTTTTTTTCACCCATGCAGTTTGTATTTTATTTCCAGTGACAAAACTTGAAATTTCATTAAGGATTCCTGTAATGCTTTGGTTTGTGTTAACTGAGTCAATAAGCAAAGAAAAATGGAAGGAAAGTATAGGGACTTTGCATGATTTCTGAATTTGCAGAAATCCATTTTGAACATTTATTCATTTGACAACCTAACAGTCACTCTCTGTAACAGACATCAGGGTAGATAAAGGGAAATGTATTATTAAAATCCTAACAAGCTGACATAGGAGTAGTTAAGCTGTACTGAAGAGTAGTCTAGAAAAAACAAAGAGATAGGAGATTCTTACAGCTAATTGCATACTTTTTTTTCAAAATTCAGGATGGCTAAGAAATGCCTTGATTTATGTATTTTACAATTTCAGGGGCCACCTGGAAAAGACGGCTTGCCAGGGCACCCAGGACAGCGGGGTGAGACTGTAAGTAAATGTACTCTGCTGTGTTAGTGTTGTAAACCTCCAAAGGCCATGATAGTGTTATCAAAACTAAGAAATAGAGACAACAGAGAAAAAGAGAAGAAGCTGAGACTATGAGGTTCTATAAATGCAGTTTTCTTATGATTGGTAGGTTGGGCATGAGAGAGCTTTATTTTGTTTCCATGCTACAAGAGTGAGGTTATTCTTTGCTATGTTTGGCTAGTAACATCACAATGAGCTTAAATAGAAGAAAAAGAAATTAATACTCAGATCTCAATTTTAATAAAGATTTGTCAGGAAAAAAATATTTGTCATGGCATTCTCACTGAATGCCGTAAAACATAAATAATGATGTAATAAAAAGTCTTATTAACGGTAAGCAGCTCTATTTCTGTAATACCAAATTTTGCTCATATCCCTCTGAAAAAAAAAAAAAAAAAAGAAAAAATTCTTACTTGGATATTTTAGAGCTAGAGAAAGCCATAAATTAATTTAGAGATAAATTTTCTCAGCATATAGAATATGGTTTGGGTTCCAACTTCAGTAGAAATCTGTTTGTGACTGCTGAGTCACTTGCACTGCTTGAAGGGCTTGGAGTAACACACCATTCTGAAAAACTATATTTTCTTCTGCTACTACTGTAGCATTGTAATGCTTTGCAATGATAATGGCTTTTTTGTGTGTGAGAGAAACATTATTGACTACATCTTTGTTGCTCCAGAGACTAGTCTTGTGTACCACAAGAATGAGTTTGAATCATTGTTTAGAATGCATCATGCTCAAAACTGTTCTTTAGTCTGATAAGAAAAAGCAGTTACTATTTTCCTTTTAATCTTATTTATTTGAACATGAGCCAGTAATGTGCCATTACAACAAAGAATGTTAATAGTATCCTAGGCAGCAGTTGGGTGATCATTCCCTTTTGTTCAGCCCTGCTGAAGCCAGGAGTATTGTGTCCAGTTCTGGGCTCATCCATAGCAGTGTAAGAGTGAGCTACTGGAGAGGCCAGCAAAGTACCACTAAGATGATCACGGGACTGAGGCATCTCTTCTGATGCCTCTGACTAAGGACTGATAGAGCTGGAACTGTTTAGCCGAGAGAAGAGAAGGCCCAGTTCAAATCTTAGCAAAGTATACAAATACCTGAAGGGAGTGTGCAAAGAAGATGGAGGCAGGCTCATTTCAGTGTTGCCCAGTGATAGGACAAGAGACAATGGGCATAAATGGAAACAAAGGAGGTTTCCCATCTGAACATCAGGAAATACTTTTCCACTGTGAGGGTGACTAAGCACTGAAACAGATGACCCAGAGAGGCTGCAGAGTCTCCATCCTTGGAGATATTCCAAAGCCTTTTGGACGTATTCCTGAGCAACCAGCTCTCAGTGTCCTTGCTTGAGCAGGACCAAATGACTTCTAGAAGTCTCTTCCCACTTCAACATGATTCTATGTTTTCTTGATTTCACTCATAATTACAAATGAAAGAGGCAAATTACAATGCAACTATGGGCTATACTGCTGTGTGATGTTTAGACCAGGTTCCTCTGGGTTCAGTTGGAAGTATAGTTCTCTAATTTTTTTATCTCCTTTGGGTTTAGTAGGATTAGATTGATATAAAACTTGCATAACCTCAGAGCAAAAGCAGCTTTTCATTTGCATTGTTTTCTGCCTTGTCTATGTGTATACATGGGCCAGAGTTATTTTAAAAATATTTCCCCCAACGAGTTCTCGTGTATATGTTTTTGTAGAAAACCAGATTTCTTTTAAAAACAAAAAAGTAGACTTGTTGAATTTTTTTTTAAAGACATTTCCATTTCATATTTTTTAAAAAATGTATAAATCAGAAAAATTTCATTACACTCACTGCTAAATCAGGGTCTTAAGAATTCTGTTTCTTAGGCGGATATCTCATTAAAGTTCAGTGGTGCATGTGGGCATTGCAGCAATTAGGGAATAAGGCTAAGAGACATACTCAAGCTTAACAAATTAGAGAGCTGGATTCCCAGATTGCACTCTGCAGCTTACTTATGGAATAATAAGCGTATGTTGATAGCAACTGAGGCAAGTATTAGTGGAGAAAACCTACAGCCTCTTCCCCCAGTAAGTCATATGCACTTTGAAGAACTGCCATTATTTGCTGAAATTCTAGACAAATGAACAGTAATATCATGATAAATAATTTGGAATATAAATGTAGCAATAAACTAAATAATGAAAACTAACACTAAGCTAGTTCCTCCTTAGAAATGTTTATCAATTTCAGTGATATCAGATTGGTAGGAGGCATCAGATGCAGAGATTATTAGATTGTCTAGTGTTATGCAAGAATTTAGTGTTTAATGCCTGTGGAAGGATAAAATAGAAATATATTAGCTATTTCATCTGTTAGAATTAATCAAGGACTTTCTTCTTACTCAATAAACTGTCTTAAATTGTCTTTCATGGAAAATTAAAAAAAAAAAAAAGGAGGCTAACTAGGTACTTACAAACCCACATGAGACATTAGTGTAAATTTTTTAATACTAAATATTTGAGAAGAATCCATGGGATGTTCATGTCATCTTGAGTATTTGCTGCTGAAATCTCCTTGGTTACTTCTTTTACAAATCTGAATCTGTAGGAATACATAAACTGATGACCTAAGAGAGAAAGCCAAGTAGTAAAACCTTCATTAGCATCAAGAATCATTGAATATACTACAAAGTATCAATGCAGTCTGAAAACCTGGGAGTAGGAGGTTTTCTCAAGGTGCTTTCAGGAAATGGGTAATATTCAACATTCCTTTGTCTTTCCTTACAATGGGCTTCAGCAGAAACTTTGTGTAAAGGAAAGGACCCCTGAATCATTCTATGTGTAGCAGTTCTGATTTTCAATCATTAGAGCAAAGGGGGACTTCTGCATTTGTTTTTAATCTAGATCATTTCAGACATCTGAGAGAGAGTTCCTAGACAGTTGTGAGCCAAACTGAACATCTGGCTGGCAGCAAGAAGAGAAGCAGATAGAGGAAGTTAAAAAAGCTTAAACCGGATCTGATGGAATGGAGCAGCTGTCATTGATGCTGTGCCCAGAGGAATGCTGAGTGGGGCCAAGCATTTTAAGGAATATGGGCCAGATGACACCTTTGTTTTCACATAGGTGAGCAGAGTAGGATACATCTGTAGGCTGTTAGGCCTATGTGGATACCATGTAGAATCTTTGATGTGGTACAACAATAAATGCACTCTCTCAATTTTATGCAGCAAAACACTTTCAATATTTGGAAGAAATAATATAGCACATTCCAAAGATACACTAAACAGTGCTACTAGAAAGTGAGGTTGTCATTCAGCTTATTGACTAATTTTAGAGAGAAGTCTGGGGCTATGTCCTGGTTTGAAGTAGGACAGAACCACTTTTCTTTTTGGTAATTTTCATTTTCAGTTAAGCCTCTTCTACCTCTACAAAATTAATGGCGTATTCTTCAGGCTACTACCAGGTGTCTACTACCAGAGCAATAAGGCCTGATGTTTATAGTTAATACCAAGGAATGATATGGAGAGAGGATCTTGCTTATACTTCCTGCTATCACAATCAAGGTCAGCTCACTTTGTTGTGTGCCATGTTGGAGGGTTAGAAGTAGAAGAGTGTAGAGGGGTCACACCTGTGGAGTGGAGGAGACAGGACAAGTGACCCAAAACTGACCAACAGGGTATTCCATCCTATCTGCATCATACTTAGTATAAAGCTGAGGGAACAAAGGGCCTCTTTTCTTCAATGGCCAGCACCCGAGGAAGACTCTGTCTGTTCTTCTGCCTTTGATCTCAATCCATGCATACCTTAATCCAGTTCCCACCCATGGCTGAATCCAGTCAGGGGCTTTTCCAGTGCCTGCTTGTAACATGATTGTCCTCCTGGGAGCTCGATATTGGTTTTGTATATATTGTATATATTTAATTCTTTTCTTTGTTGATACTATTATATTTTCTTTTTATTATTAATATTTCATTAAAGTAGTTTTCAACTGTAATTGTCTCCCTTATTTTCTCTCTCTTCTCTTCTGGGGAAGAGAGAGAGAAGTAGGTTAAAGAGAGCATCTGTTGTTCATTTATTGGCCAGCCCAGCACAAAACATGACAGGCTACTGATTAGAAAATGAAAATTCCGTAAAATTTGCCAGAGTTCTGAAAAAATGTGTCAAAACCTTTTTATTTCTATTCTCTGTTTCCCTGTTTTTTTCATATCAGTCTCCCATTAACTTTATTCTTTTGTGGCACTCATACTGCCTTTTTAACTATTTCTGGATAATCTTCATCTTCCCTGGATCTGTATTTCTTTTAATTTTCTTTCTGTCTAGCCTCCCCTTGATCTTTAATGACACTACAGCTTAATCCATTATCTGTGTCTTTTCTTTCTTTAAAAATTATTCTATGTCTGGCTTTATGATTTGTAATGTATACATGTAAAAATGTATTTTCAACTGTCTTTTAGCTGCATCACTTATGCATTCAGACTCATCTAATCAAGTTTACCTAGAGAGATATGTAAAATTGACTGGAATTTTTACTGCTGTAACATCTGAGTGAGAGTAGAACTGATAGACATAAGAAAGATTAATCAGTATTTCACTTTTAAATGTACATAGGAAAAAAGAATTTCTCATTTTTATTTCCTGAAGAGAAGGAATGTGTGACATGGAATTTCTCCTTCTCCTCTTCAGGAAAGATATGAATTTTGCTCTTTCATATCTTGTCCTGGGTAACACAGTATTCTATAATTATTTCACAGGGGTTTCAAGGAAAAACCGGTCCTCCTGGTCCTGGTGGTGTTGTTGGCCCTCAGGTACATCACTTAATTTCATAGTTAACTTCATAAGACCAATATTTAACTTCATAATATTTAATGGTTCTATTAAATGCGAAAATTAATGGCGAAGATAGTTGCTGTTGTTCTATTAAAAGGACCATATTGATGGTTATATTAACTTTTGTAATAAATTATGCATATCAATTTTAGAAAGGTGTACTTAGTAACCATTATTGATTCCACAAAATATGCAAATGTTGGGGCTACCTTTCCACTTCCTTTTTTGTGTGTTTTCTTAATGTGATTATGAAGCTGATGGTTTACACAAGTCAAGAAGGCCAAGTTCTCTACCATGAAATAGTTTAGAAAGAGCAATGCAACATGTGAATCCCTTGTCAGAGGCCAAATTTCAGATTGTGTGTCACTTTTAGATTGTGGACAGATTCACTATCAAAATTTCATTTCATCTAATCTTACATACTTGCAACAAAATCAAGCATTTGACTTGCATGTGCTATTTTAGGTAATTCCCTCAGTGTAAATCTGTAAGTAATCTAATAAATCTGAGGAAATATCTTTCAAATCTCCTACCTTCCAATTCATATTATTCAGAAAAATAGCAGTACAGACAGTGTTTCAAGACAAGCATAGTACATGGATTACCCTCCCATGTCCTTTCTGTAACCTGCTCCCATACGTGGGCACTGTGTTTTAAAGCTGCATTAGTTAGGATTTCACTCTTTGGAACCTGTACAGATGTGTCTGCAGGCAGAATGCAATGCAGGATTTATTTTATAGGATAAAGATACTTAGTAAGTCAGCTTTGCCTGGAGGGAAGTTGAGAAATGCATGCTAACCAATGCTAATATTATTTTGTAACAGGTACTTATGACAGCTGGATGTTAAGAATCTGCTCTTCCCCACTACTCCCCAAGACATTAAATACCTTCAGGTGACTACAGTTTTATTTTTGTGCTTAGGGTCCTACCGGTGAGACTGGCCCAATTGGTGAAAGAGGTCATCCAGGTCCTCCTGGCCCACCAGGTGAACAAGGCCTCCCAGGTGCTGCAGGAAAAGAAGGTGCTAAGGTATGATGTGGCTTTGGGGAACAAATTGGAAGGGACAGATAAATTGCTTACAGTCTCATATTTCAAATCGTACAGAATATGCAGAGTAAAATCAGAACATACAATATAAAATAATGATTAACATGTTTCACTCAAACAGATTTTGAAGACTGGACGATTCCAAATTTAGAGCTGTATCTGCTTCCATTGAAATAATGAAAATTCACTTAAGCCAATAATTTTTGTAATTTTTGTAATTTTTTGTATTTTGTAATAAAAAATAAAAAAACAGTTTACATATACCACACATTCACTATGGAAATATGCAGTAATGACATGATCACACCAAGGTGGAAAATTTGTACATTCGCATTTAAAGTAGGATGTATAGTAGTATCTACGAGGCAGAACTTCAATGACCAAATTTAGCTTTTTGCTTGTTTTTGGGCACCAATGGGGCACAAGAAAAATGGGCATTGTATGTTTATAATGAATTTATCTTTAAACATACTTTTATGATTTTCTGTGGTTTTCAGTAATTGTATTCTATAACTAATACTGTATTTAGTCAAAGATACAGTTATAAACTGTTATCAATTTATAGCATAAATTTATATATTGTAATAAATTTAATCATATTGATGGACTGTTTTACGAAAAATCTTAAAAGGATTTGTGAGTGAATATGTGGGAGCATAAACATTTTTGTCATTACTGTAACTAGGATCTGGTATTTAATTTCCATCACTCATTTAATGACGAACATAAGCATTTTAGACTTTTTTTTTAATCATAATCATATGTTTCCAAGGGTGACCCAGGCCCTCAAGGCATTCCTGGGAAAGATGGACCAGCAGGTCTTCGTGGCTTCCCCGGAGAGAGAGGCCTTCCAGGTGCTCAGGTATGATATAAGCACTAGAACAATTGCCACAATGATTCTAAATACAAGAAACAATGGATTAACTTTTATTTCATGTAAACTTTAAGCACCATGTGCTTAAAAATGAATGCAATGGGAGAACAGATATCAAGAATCCAACATTTTTAAGTATCATTGTCTATATAAGCAAATGGAACTTTTTTAGTTTTTGCCTTTGGATTTCTACATTTTTCTTATTGCATGTGTTGGAAAAATAACTCCAGTGTAAGAGATATTCTTTTTCTCCCCATTTTTAGGGTCCTGCTGGTCTGAAAGGAGGGGAAGGCCCACAAGGCCCACCTGGCCCAGTTGTAAGTAAACATAATAATTTAATGGAAATATAAACAGTATTAAATAGTAACCTTTTTTCATCTTGACATGCTGTGATGTTTTCATCAATGCAGTCTGTAGAACAGCAGACAAATGTATGTAATTCAAAGTGATCAATAATTATTTTTTATTAATTATCCATACTAATAAACATTCAAGGAACATGAAGGTTTTGAATATCTGAAGCCTTCTGCTGTCAGTAGGTATGAGATTTACTTGTCACTCAATACTTGCCACTTACATAATTTATTGTTAAGATGAAAGAGATTGTCAATAGTGGAAAATCTACTGATGGTTCGATAATGGACTCATGCTGTTGTAGTGGGTTGACTTTGGCTGCACGCCAGATGCATGGCTCGTGGGTCGAGATAAGGACAGGTAGATCACTCACCAATAGGCAAAACAGGCTCGACTTGGGGAAATTAATATAATTTACTATCGATTAAATAAAGCAGGATAATGAGAAATGAAAAAAAAAAAAATCTTAAAACATCTTCCCCTCACTCTTCCCATCTTCTCAGGCTGAACTTCACTCCCAAATTCTCTACCTCCCCCAGCAGCAAAACGGGATGGGGAATGGGGGTTGCAATCAATTCATCACATGTTGTCTCTGTTGCTTCTTTCTCGTCACACCCTTCTTGTGTGGGGTCTCATCCACAGAAGACAGTCCTCCATGAACTCTTCTCCAACATAGTCTTGCCCATGGGCAGCAGTTCTTCATGAACTGCTGCAGCGTGGGTCCCTTCCATGGGGTACAGACCTTCAGGAAAGGATTGCTCCAGTGTGGAGCACACTTTTAAGCTTTACTTCTTGTTTTCTTAATACTTTGTACTTAATTTTTTAAAATTAATTATTGAATTCTTACTGCCTTTAAGTTTCTATTTAAATCAAGAACTTGCATTTGTGATTCCTAATTCTTAACACTGTACTGTACATGTACATTCCCCAAAAGCATCAAAACAAGGTAGCTGGGAATGGACTGGAATGGAATGACATGGCATGGCATGGCATGGCATGGCAGAGAAGAATCTAATAAGGTTCAATAATGGCAAGTGTAGGGTCCTGCACCTGGGGGGGAAGAATGCCAGATACCAATGTAGGTTAGGGATGGACCTGCTGGAAAGCACTCCTGAGGAAAAGGATGTGGGGGTCTTGGTGGATAGTAAGTTATCCATGAGTCAGTAATATACCCTTGTCGCCAAGAGGGCCAATGGGATCCTGGGCTGCATAGGGAAAAGTGTGACCAGGTTGAGGGAGGTCGTTCTTCTACTCTACTCTGCACTGGTAAGGCCACAACTGGAATATTGCAGTCTGCTGGGCCCCCCAGTTCAAGAGAGACAGGGAACTACTGGAAAGAGTCCAGCGTAGGATAACAAATATGATTAAGGGATTGGAGTATCTCCCTTATGAGGGATGGCTGAGAGAGCTGAGAT
>JAOXNG010000004.1:12932161-12945700 GCA_028566535.1 Scolopax minor
ACTGGATGGTGGCACAGCCCTCTGGAGTGTCAGACAGCCCTCCTACTCGCTCCTTAAAGAAATCTGTAAGAGCTACTTGAAAAAAAATTATCAACATTCCTAGTGTTCCTGATTCAACATAGCATAGATGCTTGCTTCCTAGCAAGCATCTTTTGTTTCAGCTTGCAGATTTCAGTGCCCATTTAAGCATCTTGCCAAATCAAGGACTCAGAGGCTAGACACAATGGCTACCACTTCATCAGCTGTCATATTTACTTTACATTTATAAAAATATCCAGCACAGTAGGCTTTTTCATAGAGGTTTCCCACAGCAGATTGCGACTTGACTTCTCAGCTGTGCAGGACCCAACTCTAGCCTTATCAGTTCTGTCTGCTCTTCATTGGCACATCTTTCTCTCACTGTAGGCTTTCCATCATCAAATCTCTTGGCAAGCTTTCCATTGATGGAGATCAGCCTAGATTCTCTAGAAAACTTGAGTCTTTACATGTATGTACATTACGTTCCAAGCTGAAAGATAAATAGTCTAGTACAGCTCTGGGACTAGGAACCCCTTTTCTGATCCTTTTCCCATTATATGCATGTTAAACATTTGTAATATTGCTGTCTGAATGTATCTATATGGAAAAAGAGAAGAATGAAACTTGCCAACCGTACAGAAGGATGTGGTTTCTGAAGTGTTCTTAAATGTTCTGAAGACAAAAACTTTGTTATAAAGTTAACTTTATTCTTGGAGCAATCTAAGACAACCAAGGACTTCACAAATTGCTATGGGCATCGGTTTCTCAGTGGAAGTTCTCATCTGCACAAGCTTTCCCGTTGCTCATAATGGCATCAGCATTAACAAACAGCCTACTGTGTGAAGACTGTGTTTCTGAAGAGGTGTAATGTTTTCCAGCTTCTCCTTCCAATGCAGGAGATAAATGAGTTATGATCAATGAGAAGTGGAACATCTCAAGAGGCCTCCTGATCTAATGCCTGCTTATCTAGAAATGTAGATTCAAAGACTGACTCACTATATACTTATGTTGTTACTATTTTTTTCTTTTGCAAGAAACTTAATCCTCTGTATGTACTTTGGGACTTCTGTTTTGCCATAGAGTACTGGGTAATATCACTAACTTGAATACGTTGATTTCTATCTGACAAATGGTACAAATAACACGAGGGAAAGTCATCATCAAACAACATTAATTTTTTTTAAAAAGTAACATATGCAATCAATAAAAACCAACACAGATAGTACTTTTTTGCTTATGTTCCCCTCAAACTTGCAGTGTGTTAGGCCCTTCAGTTGTGTTTTCTTTATTGTTGGCAGTTTTCTATTTTAGAGTCAATTAGCTGTCCAAATCACATGCATAAGGCTCTGTATAGCAATCTAAAAATGTTAGAATTTAAAATGCAAAACTGGGATATGGTATTGTTCCAAACTGGAGGGCATACTGTGTGCTTTCAGTAAAAGAACAGATGTCAATGCAGCAACAAAGCCAACCTCTACATTTTGAGAAGCAAAAGTTTATTTGGTTAGTTGTTTTTATATACAATGTTGAATAACTTAGAAAAAAAGGAAGCATTTCTAAGAAGGAGATTTTTTTCCATTTTTGGCTGCCTCAGCAGGGTGCACACACCACTTAAAGATAAGGCTGATTTTCTCTCTTGATTGAAAATGCACAGAATACCTAAAAATATGCCAGGTTCTTATCTTAACACACTGATGAAAGGTGGTAATGGTTTTCTGTGTTGGAAATCGTGTTTTCCATGAAATGACAGACAACAAAAAAAACAACAGTTCAAATTACTTTTATGAAATTATGAAATATGGAAGAGAAGACAAAAATGACCAATTGGTTCACATTACAAAAATTGAGGACAAGTTTCTTTATGAGTTATTTCATCTTCTCAGTTCTGCATAAAATGTATCCAGCAATATGTCCAAATTTGAAGTGTTATGATCATAAAAATCACCATGGTAGCTGGGGTTCTGAAGGTGGGGAGCCATGAATTAATTTTAAAATATTGTTATTGAGATCTTTTCTGTCAGTTAAAATTTACCAGACACTCTAACAACTCAAGTGTAGGAAGGTAAGATAAATAATAATTAGCAGTCTTTCTTTGTAGAAGCACCATCTGTGCCATGCCAGCAATCACAGCCTGTTAGAAAGAGCAGTTCGTTCAGCTGCTTTGTGGTTGGTGCGGCATTGGCACTCTTTGATAGTGAATGCACACCCTTTGTTTAGCAATCATGATTCATTGTATTTGTAATTTAGCGATCACAGTGTTTTTAGCCCTCTAATTCATGTTGCAGCTGCGTTTCTAGATTATGCAGAGACCATATTTCTCAAATACAAACTACCAGTCAAACCTTTTCAATTTCTTCGGTAGGGTAGTTTATAATCCATAAGGGAATCTGAGTAAAAATAATTTTCTAGCAGTAAAGGCAATGGGCATGTAATTTAATTCATGTAAGTAAAAAACCCAACCAAACAAAAAAGTCCTGTTTCTAAACTGTTCCTGAGTTTGTTTATAAAACCTGCTAATTATTTTTCTTGTTACTGCTGTGAACTGCGATCCACTCAACCAATTACAACCTACATAAAGGGGTATATGTATCAGAGATTATTATTGAAACAGAAGTGATTTAAAATATTCATCCTGTTTTAAATAGTCAGCACTTGAACCACACTGCCCAAGGTTTTTGGCTTCTCTGTGTTTTGAAGAAGTAAAACTAAGTCTTTTATCACTTACAGCTCTTAAAAATATGAAAGGGAACAACCTGTTGATACAACAAATGACCAAAGTCCACCATAGATAATTGAATTCATTTTGTATTACCTTTAGTGGAAAACTTGAACTATCTCTGTTGTCCAAAAGGTTCATAAGGTTCATACAGCACTGCAGATGTTCAGTTCCACACTGGATAAAGCTTTATTTCAGAAGGAAATGAATTATTTTAATATAATTCTATGTAAATAGTTATATAATTAATGTAAATTTTCAGGAATTAAATTAAAACTTGGAGTGGAGTTTGGTCCATGGACCTGTTTATGTTGGGGTTGTTCAGCCTGGAGAAGAGAATGCTTCAGGGAAACCTTATAGCAGCCTTCCAGTGTCTGAAGGGGGCCTACAAGAAAGATGGAGAGGAACTTTTACAAGGGCCTGTAGTGATAGGATGACAGGTAATGGCTTCAAACTGGAAGAGGGAAGATTTAGATTAGATATTAGGAAGATATTTTTCACTATGAGGATGGTGAGGCGCTGGAACAGGTTGCCCAGAGAAACTGTTGAGGCCCTGCCCCAAGAGTTGTTCAAGACCAGGTTGGATGGGGCTTTAAGCAATTTGGCCTCTTGGGAGGTGTCCGTGTCCATGGCAGGGGGGTTGGAACTAGATGATCTTTAAGGTCACTTCCAACCTGAACCACTCTATGAGTTGCTCAAGATAAGTGCTATGTGCCAAAAGTAGTGGATGATGAAATGTAACAGGCTGTAAGAAGTTTGGGCTAAATTCAGCTCTCATATAAAAAATGAGGTCAAACTCTGGCCTAAAGCCCTGAGCTCACAAAGCATACAGGTAGATGCTTGGCTGGAAGAACAGTTCTTGTCTGTAATATTAAGAATGTGTTTTAGTGCTTTACTTTTAGGGGCCTGCATTTTTTTTGGTCTATTGTTATGAAGTAAAAAGCAGCAAATAAATGGAAGTGGTCGAATTTTTATTGTTGCTGATCCTTAGAATATATATTTTTTTAATTTCTACATAACAAACTGCTTGTTGCAATAATGAACAGATGAGTCTTAGGGAGTAAGTTTTAGAGAATCAGAAAATCACCTTGTATTTGATCATGGTCACTTTTCTTTCCTTTTGTTTTATGCTACTTGTTGTTTGGAAAGAAATAGCTACTTGTAATAAGGACATTTCCCAGGCTAAAAATTAACCTTGAAGGAAAACAGTTGGTCCATTAACTTGACTGCATCTTTTCTAACCCAAGTATATGTAAGAGAACTATTTTCAGAAGAGCACATTAGATTCTAGATACTGCTTCTGTCCATACCTCAAACTATGAATATTAATTCCCTGACCTGAAAATCAGCCCTTGCTGCTTTGGAGCAGAAAAATGTCTTTTGATTTTTCACTGAAACCTTAAGAAAATGAAACCTTAAGAAAATGAAAGATGGGTGATGTCAGCAATAGGTACTCACAGTGCTGCCAGATAACTGCCACTCCTGTTTTGTGGCCTTAACATGAACACTATTGCATTTCTGCTTCCTCCTGCAGTACCAAGTTTTATCTTCTTTGTCAAACAGAGCTTTTATAGAGTAATAGCAGGAGATCTTCTACCAAGAGCAATTTGTAGTCAGTGTCTTTATTTCACTCCTTACAACCTCTGGTCATGTGATTATTTATTTTTTTTCCTTTCACATTTACTGGATAATATTAAGGCATATATTGATTTTTGTTGTCTAAATGTGATGAAAAGGCTTACTGATCCCATCCCTGACTTGGAGAATAAAGGAGTATGTGCCATTCTGTGCATTGTAGAGTGACAGGCTCTTTTGGAATCAAAGTGCCTATACTATACTGAATAGAACAACTATAGTGAATAGAATAAACTATAGGGAATAGAAAAAGCCAATGCAAAGCAAGTTTAGAACCGTTATTGTATATGTAAATTAGCTTTGTTCATTTCCTTTACTCCTCTTTTTGTTTTTTCAAATCTATTTCTTTGTTTTTAACCTCATCATATCAGAGGTTTTATGTAATATATATTCTTTTAGATATTCTCAAATTCCAGAGATTTTTATAAAGGGGAAAATGAGCTGATATGACAGATGGGGATTTTTATCCTGTGAATAAAATGTCAAGAAAGAAATTTAATGTTCTTTTGTTAGCATTACTATTTATTAATACACAGGAAATGCCATCAGTTTTTTTTCACTAGTAATATTTCAGAAAACTGAGATTATAAACTCAGTCACCATCTTTTACAGGGACCTCCTGGAGCAACTGGTGCTGAAGGCAGACAAGGTGAAAAAGGTGCAAAGGTAATACATTCAAGATTTTTTTTTCAGGAGCATGGAAATATAAACTATATATAAACAAAATGTAAATTGCTTATCATGCACTGAGTGTGAAATTTACAAAAGTAATAGGTAAACTGTAAAATCCAAATTAAAGCCCAGAATACATAATGGAGTACCTGCTGGAGTCTCATCAGTGCAGGCCCAAATTAGCTCATCCCTGCAGAAAAGCAAGATGAGCATGATTTGCTGGCACCACATCTTTATATGAAGCTATCAAAATTTTGTTTAGAAAACAGTCTTATGTGAAACACTGTTTTAGAATACCTTTTAAAAAATGGAATCAGGGAATTTTGCTCTCACTTTGCAGCTTGTATACCACCTACAGTGCCAAGTTTAGTCAGCTCTTCCTCTCTGACCTGTTGCTTATGTTCATTCTAGGGTGAACCTGGTGCAGAAGGGGCTCCTGGAAAAACAGGTCCAGTTGGTCCACAGGGACCTGCAGGAAAACCTGGCCCAGAGGGTCTCCGGGGCATTCCTGGCCCTGTGGTAAGCAAGCAGGGCATGTAATAATGTTTTATTATGTTGCATTATATTTTAAATGTTGTATTTTTTGTATATCCTCTGGTAAAGCAAACTATATGTTTTTTGTAGGGAGAGCAAGGTCTACCTGGAGCACCAGGTCAGGATGGCCCTCCTGGGCCTCTGGTGAGTACCCTTCCTTTCAGTGCCAAAACAGATAAAGCACCCTTTAAAATATAGCATTAATGTGTCTGTGCGTTTACAGAAAAATGAATGTACAAGTCAGTTCTTAGCACAAAGTCACTATTTTTCTGTGCTGGTAAAATCTGATACATGACTGCCTTCATTTTACTGCTCTTCTGTAGTAGGTATCTCTGCTGAATGCTGCTGAGTTATACCAGGTTAAAAGTGTAATAAGGCACTGTACAACCACATTCATTAAATCTCCTGAACAGAATTAAAAATAAATATACAATCAATGAAACTTACAATCAAAAATCTACTTCTGTTGCCACATCAGCAAAGCTTAGTACCTTAAATCACTGTTTCCTTAGCAGTGGTAAATTCTGTACATCCATTGAATTTAATGACTGCTAGTTTAGCAAAATATTATTCATGTGGTAAAAGTTTAGGTCATATTTATTCCTTAGAGAAATAAAAAAAAAAAAAATCAGATGTAGGGCCAAAAGGGGACTTCTGCCAAAGAAGAAAATAGGCTAGTTTTATAACAATGAACATCAGCACCATGTCTGTTTTACATTGTGGCACTCCCAGGAAATGCAACCCATGACCAAAGGGTCTGAATGAACTATACTCTCAGTTTCTAAGGCATACCATAGTTGTGCTCTGTGTTAATAATATGATTAAAGTGAGGGAAACTTATAGATGACATATTATCAAATTGCATAATTGCTGCTATTTACACTTGGTATTTTAGTGCATTTTGTTCTAACAACTGTAATCTGAAATTGCACAATACTCACAATATTTAGCATTACACGAAGAAATTAAAATCTAAACTATATGGCCAGCAGAATAATTCTTCGCATGTCAAGGTGATCCAGTTTAGTAGAAAGATCTCGTTTCTCTTGGTCTCCAAACTTACTGAAGTAGAATTCACCCCTATTATCTCAGCTGAGTGACACATTGGGAATAAAAAGCTGCAAAACAAAACATGGACTGTTATAGTTTGGTGGAAAAATAATAAACAAATTTTATATACTCTCAAGGCACTTTACAGTTTGCAAGCAGTATTACCATGTCCTACATAAAATCTACTCTCTTATTTTGGCCAGAAGATTAAATGTGCCAACATGTACGATCAGATTACTTGAGGAGAACAGGGCAATAAGGTGTGATCCTCTACTTCAGAAAGGATGTGATTCTTGAAGGGAAAAAGGAAGGCTGTGAGCAGAAAGTGTGAAGGAAATCCTCTGTTCCTTTTCCTATATTGATTTAAAGGATACAAAGGGTATAGGTCCTTAGATAGCCTTAATATTGAAAGGTTTTGTGTTTAAGCTATATATGTGAACTCAAAGTCCAAAGGGCATTCCTGCCTCCCCAGCAAGAGCTCAGAGTCTGAACATCAGCTATAAAATTTCTGTATCAGACTTTTCCAGTATATAAAAAATGAAAGGGGAAAAATGGGGAACTGAAATACTGCATAAATTAAGACTTTTAGCCTAAGCCAGTCTTTCATGTTCGTATACATATGTAAATATAAGCAATTGCCTTTTCTCTCATTGACTGAAATATTTTCATAGGTGAAAGTATTTGTGTCTATTTACATTTCCAAAAATGTTCCAAACATGCAACTTCTTAACCCATAAGAAAGAGTTTCAAAACATATATTTTTATGCCCCACACACAAGAAAGATACTTTTTTTTATTATTTTTCCCCCAATGAACAGTGATCTGGAGCACATGTATCTATCGATTACATCTGGCTTTTCTGCCTCTTACCACCCAGGCTGATGGCTCACTTGACCAAATGATAACCCTTGATCAGTGTCACTCAAGTCTGGGAGGCCCTGGTTTCTAGGAAACCTACTTCTGCCCCACGAATACTATATAGAAACCAAAGTGCAATGATGTACCCTGCTCTCAGACAAAGTGGTACTTCAGCAGCAGTTTGCCGAACAAGCTGCAAACCAGTGACCCCAACCATAAAATTAATCTTGGGTTTAGACTTTCACTAAAAGGCATTCACACCACTGCAACACTGATATTCATCTGGATCAGAGTCTGGCACCTATACACACGTTAAGCAACATATTTTTAACTGCTGCTTAATCAAGGAATAAAGAACTTTCAGAAGCAGAGTAGAAATTTTTCTATAGTAGTGAATGCATTTTAAACGGGGAATAGGGTGAGACTTTCACAGAGATACGAGAAAATAGAAGGCTGATAACAGAAATAAGATATTTGACAGTGAAGTATAAAGTTATTATTGCCACTTGATTAGGAAGATTTCTATTAGTCACCTCTGATTGCTTCTCATAAATAGTGAGACCATCTAATGCCTCTATAACCACGGCCACTACACACGAGTATTGTGATAGTCATAGTAAATGTGCTAAGTAAGAGAAAGAGCACTTGAATCTCTTTATAAAACCAGACCTGATTAGGGACTGTACTCCAGATGTGCCTGTGTTAAACCGTGTATAACTTTCAGGCCATATATTCCTTGTGCTGAGTGCTTTGCAGCTTTGGGGTGAAGAATTAGTTCCTATTCCATTCAGTATTTTATTTTCTGGACAAATGCACTGGTTTGAGAGAAAAGGTATTAATTTTGGCTCAGATATGACAATTTCCATAGAAATGTACTGCATTTGAAAGGTCTTTGATTTAAGTTCTTGACATGCTTTCAAATGATTGAGTGTCACAAAAAGTGGCAACTTTTGATCTCATTAATGAGCTAACTGAACGATAGTTAAAATGTAGCATAGCATTTTCATGATTTAAATTTTTATCAGGCTGTTTTAAATTGAAAGGCTGATTAATTTTAATAGGACTTCTATCATAAATGGGAAAACTGTCCAAATTTTGTAACCAATACATTTTTCACTTGAAGCACTCTAGAGTAAAAAGCTACTTAATCAGATGACTCAAGCCAGTATAGGGCAGGTCTACACTACTAGGTTCTGTCTCATTCATAGGTCTCCCTAAAATTAATTTCCAAGTGTTTATGTACAACCAGAGACATTCAACATAAAATAGCAGCTCTTTGGGTAAATTCACACCACTTTATTAGCCATATTAGCTATACATTACAGCTAATTTGAAGTCCTTTTTGAAAAACTCTGTCACAAAACCTGTCAGACATTATTAAAAAAAAAGAAAGAAAAAAAAGACCCTCGTAGACTAATAGTACTGATTTTAACCAAAAATGTCCACTACTGCAAAGATGGAAATAAAACTGCTCATTTGACCCAAATGTATGACTTGGCTGATAGCTTCGGGCAGGTCACTGTAGAGACCTGAAGAATATGCAAAATTTTTAGATCTGATTTCTCACCTTCAAAAAGATGGGTTTCTAGCACCCTGACTGTGTAAGGGTGATCCTAGGTATGTATAATTTTGACCCCAAAAGTTTAAAGGATTGAAGTAAAAATGCAAATCTACATGCTGGATTTGTAGTACAAATTATTCTTTGGAAGACAATGAAATATTACATATCATATTGTTTTCCACCTGGATTTATTTACTTATTGGTGATTCTTGCTTCTTTTTTTGCTTCTACCCACCACCTCCCCTTGATTTCAATGTTTTCTTTTATCCTGAAAAATAACTGAAAATTCACTGTTTAGTATGATTCAGTAATCATGTACCTACCTGAAATACAAGGATATTTTCTAAACAGAAAAGAGTGGGGTTTGTGTTGTGTCCTGCATTCAGATAACGATAGAAAATTAATAACAAAACATGAAAGAAAGGTAATAGATATCTAATGTGTTTTGTTTCGTAACATTGTGCAGTTGATTAGCTTTTTAAAATTATTTTTATTACTGACATCCTGTAGCAATAAATGGTCAAATCTATTACACATAATTAACTATCATTTATTATTGTAGCCACTGTTTGTAATTCAACAGATAATTCCCTATTCATTACATACTGTGTTAGACATTCAGCAAGCCCTAAATCTCCGTAGTAGTGACAGTATGTAAATATAGTCACACTATTGAAAATAAGCTAAGTAGACTGGAAACCAAAAAAAACCCCTAAGTTTCTTCAATTTGTGGTTGAGTTTCCGTTACACTCAAGATCAAGTCACACGAATTGTGCCCCTCGGTTTCCTCATCTGTGTTCTGGTAGTGACAAAGCCTGCCTTTCTGAAGTGTTTTGATAGTCTTGGATGAAAGGCTCTCAGTACAAAGTATTATCTGTTATAGCTGTGGCTTTGCTAAATCTTTGCTAGTTAATAATGCAGTGTGAGTTGCTGAAAACTGAGAAAAATTGCTTGCAAATAATAAAGGATGACTGCTTTAGCAGCCTTACCTCTCCTCCTCTCCTTTTTCTGTCATTGTAATGGTGATTATGAACACGCATCTTTGTTGCATTAGGGCAAGAGGCAGTTATTTGCCCCTCCTTAAAAAGCAACAAATTGTACTTCAAAGTTAACTGAAGATGGCATATTTTTTTCCCTTTATGTTTTTCTTTTTTAAAATTAGTTTGGGAAAACTGTGAGATTGAACATACACTCACGAGGTCTGTGGACATGAAATTCAATGGGGGAGCAGTACAAATAAAACCAGAGAAGCCAGAAGTTCTCTCCCATAAACTGGAGCTTCACATTGCTGTTCCAGCATTTCAGCTATTTTAAACATGCGTTTCTACAGCAAAGTCACAGCAAAAGATAATCAGAACGGTAAATAGTAAAGAAAAGACCAAATCACTGAAGCCTACTCTATGTACAGAGACACGTTATTTGAAAGCTAGTACCATGTAAAAGATAATTTCTGAGCAGTGCTGGGACACATACCGAGTCTCAGAGAGGGGGTTGGAATGGACCTTTGGAGATCATCTAGTCCAAGACCCTTGCTCAAGCACTGAAAGACAGTCGCCCAAAGCCATGTCCAGGCAGTTTTTGTGTATTTCTAAGGATGGAGACTCCACAACTTCTCTGGCCAAACCCGTGCTTGGTCATCCAGACAGTAAAAGAGCTTCCTGATGTTCAGACAGAACCTCCTGTGCATCTTAAAATTCATAGGCTGGGTAAATCCAAGCAGTTTCCAACTGAATGTTAACACCTCATTGCTCAATTGTCTCTCTCTCTTTAATATTATTTACACGTGAAAATCCTCTGTGAAAACAGGGATTGCAGCTACCAGCAACTTGAGCTCTGATTTGATTACATGATAGGGAAACGGCTCACCCATTATTTAATCAGAAATAGCTTCCATATTGGAGCATCTTCATCTCGGTAAAACTGCCAATAGTGATAGAGCTGTCAGCGTCCACTTACCCCTCAGACTATCCCCAGCTGAAATCTTCTTGGTTTGCAAGAGAAAGAGGTGGGTCCTGCCTACCTGTATCTTTTCCCTTGGCTGGGAGAAGAACAGTGAAATATTCTTCAACAACATATTTGCAGCTTTGCAGGTGGGCAGGGGGTTAAGCTGGCACAGGACCCTCAGCAGCCACCTGCCATAAATGAGGCAGGTGCTGGGCAATTCAGAACAGCTGGTCAAAGCCAGGAGAAACCCTTTTTGAGTTGTTTCTTCCTGCCAACCAAGGAAAAACAGCTTTCAAACATTCAGAAGATGTGGCTTTCCCCGTGGTCTGTCAACTCCCCATTGTGGTTTTCAGCACTCAAATACTTGGGAGAAAGAAACCCATAATGTCGCAGCCCAAACGTGCAACACCCGAGGGGAAAAATATCATCTCCAGGACATGAGACAATTTTCTTCTACTCTGAGACATGAAGCATGATTACCCTTGCTCTGCTTCGGTGCTCTGAATTTGGCAGAAGTTCCCATAAAAGTGAGGCATCTTTTCTCTTTTCCGGAGCTTTAAAAGCCCTGTGAAGAGTTTGCTGCACAAATGGCATTAACATTAATGAGAGACTTGGGTGTAAACTTCAGTGCAGCAGGTAGAAAATGTTTCTTGTTTCAATTTTTTACTTAAACTATGTTTCCATATTATTTGTATAAGGAAAACATGTACTATGTACATATTTTGTACAATCACAAATATTTGAAGGCAGCCCAACACATGTAACTAAGTTAAGGCTGGAAAATAAATATTTTTAACCTGGTTTTTATACATACTGAGACCAATTCACACCAATAGAGGACGGGTTGAAAGTGGATGCAGAGACCTTTACAGTCTACGCTTACATTGACAATTCTGCTGTTCTCTATTCTCAAAATAATGTACATCAAAACACTTTGAAATTTTTTTTTTTGTTTGAGCACCTTCATTATGTAGCTTTTTTAATAGCCAGCCAGCTTCTGCCCAGGCTTTACATGAAGTCTTGAAAAAAAAAAAAAAAAAAAAAAAAGAGTTTGGCATGAGAATGATGAGAACATAAGTGATTTAAAAAATGAGGTGGTTTTATCTCTTGAAACAAATGTACTGAAAAATAGGTTACAATCCTAAAAAAAATCAAGATTTCAAAATATTTAAAGAAAGTTCATTTTCTTTGTGTTTGAATCACTCTGCAAAACTTGTTGAGACCTAAATCTCTGTAAAAGAATTGGCATTGTAATTTCTTGCTTATATAATTTCAATAAAAATCTCATTTTCACCTAACGTATGCCAACTAACAGTTTATTTATATTTTTAGTGGAAAGAACTAGAGCAGGCAGCAAATAGAATAAAAACATCTGCAAACATTTCAGTCCACTTTTCTTATTATTTAAATATGAAATTTTCACCAAGAGCATGTCAAAATGTCTGATTCAACATCATTGTCCAGATCTGGCTGTATTTTAAACAATAAGCCCAGTGACGCGATGCCGAGATTTAGAACTTTCCTTCTCTTGTTTGGTTTGCATTTTCTGAGTTTTCCTGAGTTTTCACAAAAAGGTTGCAGCATCCGTCGTGCTTCTCATTGCGCTGCTTTTGGCTTGGAAGCTAGATCTTTAATTTTTAATTATTCTTTTCCATAGACTACATATATATTTATATACACACACATATAGAGAGAGAGAGTACCATATAGGTACAGTACCACCCTTAGCTACCACTTTGGGGTGGTACCTGACTTTTCCCAAGTGCAGTGCAGCAAATGGCAGGCACTTCAGAGATCAGAGACAGGAATTGTTGAGCAAAGGACTGATGACATTTTGCCAGTTTGATTTTAATACCTGGCGCATCTGTGGCATCACCAAACGGCCTACGATTTAGCTAAAACATCATAAAGATATTCAGTGTCATAAAAGTAACATTTTATTTAACCTCCTTGTAACAACTTTAAGAACAGTAATGTGTTAGAGGAGGCTGCGTGTCTGGCACATGATAGTGGATGAGAATGAGTAATCAAATCTTAAATATGCATTTGTAGCAATATTGCCTCAAAGTTTTAGCAAATATTGCTAAGAAGAGTGTGATGGGAAGAAGTAAAAAGAGCTAGAGCAAGCAAAATAGGATTTCATTGTCCTTAACCAGGAGTTGAAAGAATAAAGTCTCCCAGGACACCAACAGGTTTTTTATTTTTTATTATTTGTTGCTTCATGTCACTGTATGCGGATCCCACGACGGCCTTCCCCCCTCCTTCCCCTGCCACCAGCATCACCTATCCTTTGGATGGCATTTACCATCTGTCCCCAGATTCCCATGCAGAGAGGGGTTAAAAGCATTGCTACACTTACATCCTACACTCAGTGGACTTTGTACCACAATGGTTTCTGCTGTGCCCCAGCAGTACTGGCTGGTAATTTGAAAGGTGCTTTATGATCCCTGCAGAGTGAAATAAACTTGTAAGTGAGAGGTAAAGCCTTGAGCCTGAATAGTGCTATAAAGCTGTTTAACTCTAGCAGGTTAGACAATCTCAAATAATATCC
>JAOXNG010000004.1:12951195-12963584 GCA_028566535.1 Scolopax minor
TGGATTATTCCGATGGCATGGAAGAAATTTTTGGTTCATTGAATTCACTGAAGCAAGACATTGAGCATATGAAGTATCCAATGGGCACTCAGAATAATCCAGCCCGAACTTGCAAAGACTTGCAGCTCTGTCACCCAGACTTCCCAGACGGTATGTTAATATTGCACGACAAAGGCAAAGAAGGCTGAAGTTATGATCTGCTAGGATATATTGGCAAAATAATTCATTATTGGTAGATAGTTAATATAGTTGCTCAATAAATACAGTCTCATTAAATCTATGTTTGCAGGTATAAAAGTTTATAAAAAGAGGTCAAAGTTTTTGTCAAAGCCAAAATTCCTTAAATATATGAACTCATGTGGTTTTAGATTTAAAAGCTTTTAAATTGCTCAATAAGAAACAGTTATTGTTTCGAAACGTGAGCCTTGCATTTCCAGAACTATCAAAACAGGGGAGGGATGAAAGATTGATGCTATTTAGATCAGTGGAAAGTAAAATCACAAATGTCAGCATGCTGAGATAGCTACTAGCTTCTTTTAAAAGAAACAAGAATTATTTTAGTAGTTGTATAGCTCAGCAGAATATTAAAAAATGGCATTAGTATTATATTGGTATTATTATTATGACTCTCAAAATATTTACTATTCTTTTACCCTTAGAAATAATAATGTGGTTTACTGCATGACCACTATTTGTTCTATATCATTCAGCAAATAGATATCCAAGTTTCTCCAATACTGTTTAATGCTACTAAGTACTAGCTTAATAAAATGCAGAGTAGCACGAACAAAACACTGAAGTATTCTGAAGAACTATCTTGATTTAATTATTCTTTGTGGTTTTCTTCTTTTTTCCTCAGTGAGTTTACCCCTCTGGAAAGGTTTAAATGAAAGCCAACAATCACAGAGTTTTCATTCTTTCATATTGTTTTTTGATTGCAATGGATATTTTTCCCAGTTCAAAGCAATATTTTTCTGCGTTTAAATGGGAGGAAAAATAGATTTTGACAGTGTAATAATATTTTACTGGTTTCATTCTAGATAGAGAAAAACAGATGGTTGCCTTGAGGAGCAGTTAAGCAGTGCATGTGCTATATGAAAAGTACATATTTTACAATTGAGTATCTCCATAATAATGAATGTTTGTTATAGAACACATTCACCTTCTTCATTTTCCATTATTTGCTTATTATTTGAAGCTTTCTTCATATCAGAGTAATCTTATTTTGGTTAAAATAAAAGTAAATGCCTTCATTAAAATACAAAATTATCCAGGGAAAAAGTCTTACAGGTAGGAAAGACTGTTTTCAATAAATACAGCCTGAATCAATAGAATTTTAAAATACCACAGTGCTTTGTGTATGCCCTGTATTCAGAAGACAGAGTTGGAGAAGAGATTTGTCATGCCTCTTTGAAACCTCCGCTATTTCCTTGAAACTGGATTAAAACAGTTGTGTCAGAAAATCATTTGCTGTCCTGCTCTGAAACGAGCTGGTGATAACGACCCACATCACAGAAATCATCATTATAATTAGAAGGGTAGATTTTTAAAAGCATGGATTTTTAATGGACTTTGGATTGACTGCAGCTCTCTTTCATCCCCAGCCTTTATTCACCCTAGCATCGTAGGGCCTGAATTCTCAATCGTGCCAGTCTGGTGGGACTGCTGAAACGATGGGAAGCCTCATGCAAGTTGTCTTTCCCACTATGTCACGTAATCAAGCATTAGTTTAGGTGTTTTTATCAACTAAAGCAGCCTGAAGTTTCACTAGTGTTGCATTTTCAGTAGTAAAAAAAAATCTTTGCTTGAGGTATATCTCTCTCAATGGAAGCTTTAGGTACTTGTGCCTGCTACAACGTCACCAAGCCCTGTGCAACCACCTTTTTATGTAGACAGGTATGCAGATGACTCCAGATTTTGCTCTCTGAAATGTGCCGTAGCTTATTTCTACTTTTGGCTGCTCCTGCTCTGTTTTTTTTTGAGAGGTACAAATTATTCTTCTAGCAGAAATACTGAAGTGGCCAAATCCTTAAGACCTGCAATGTGTGTGTCACACATAGTGTCCTTCTTCCTCTAGACGGAGATCTCTGCAGTTCCACCAAAACCTCAACAGTATCCTGCGACCTCGAGTCATAGTTTGAAATAAAATTAGACAAAACCAAAAGGACACAGATAAAAATAGAATTTTATCCTAGTGTTATCTTCCATAAACAACAACTGCAACAACAAATCACAAGGCAGAAAAGAAAGCATTGCTTTCTCATCATTCATATAAAATAACTTTGCTACAAGTTTCAGGAGACCATTAGATAGCAGTAAAACCTGTATCTTCTATATACCATTTCTACTATGTCAGGCAAATATTTTCTCATTTGGTTTAGGGGAATATTGGATTGACCCTAACCAGGGCTGTTCTGGAGACTCCTTCAAAGTGTACTGCAATTTCACAGCAGGTGGGGAAACTTGCATCTACCCAGATAAGAAATCTGAAGGAGTAAGTACCAATCTGTATTTCCTCTTGGCTGTTGACAGATCCTACTATGCTGTTTGCAATGTTGAACTAAACGGGATAATTACAGTCACATTTTCATATATCTGTCTTTCTGATTACATTGAAATTTGCATAAATCTGAATGAAGTGGTAAAATGGTACAAGAAGTTAACAAAGAGCATTTTCACTCTTCTGCTTAGATAGGGAATCTATGCACCTGATTGCTAACCTTTCACTGTATTTCAGAATGTATCATAGCTGTGTGGCCACTCAAAGTGCATAATCTAGCATTTGACACCTGAAAGCTAAACTCTTGTGTTTCTCTTGTGGTTTCATTTATATCTGTTCATTTATAGCTATGCAATCTAGATGTAAAACACTATGTATTAGTAGTGTCCTCACTGTTATAAATTACCTTTGATGGGGCATATGGTGTAGAGGAAAGAGGAAGGCTTTCCAATAGCTTGCCTAAGTGGAAGAGATTTGTCAGCATCAACACCAGTGAAACTCTAATTTACATACTCTTCACAGGAACAATTTATCCCAGGAGTTTTTCTGAATCTTAACAGATCACAACAGTCTCCTTTAAATAGAACTAGCTCTCTTTATAAACTATGGATGCCATTTAAAGTCACTAATTTGAAGACATTGTATACAAGAAAAACATCTTATTTTGGAGCTTTAAGGAGGCTGAGATCTCAGAAAGAAGAATCATTATTTACTATCTGATGTGAAATTCATCCCAGATAATGTAAAACCTTTGTATCTGCTAACATGTTTTAAATACTTCTCTCTCTGCTGTTTTACCATGCAGGTTAGAATTTCATCATGGCCAAAGGAGAATCCAGGATCTTGGTTTAGTGAATTTAAGCGAGGCAAACTTGTAAGTTGTCACTGCAACACAACAGTTATACACAAATCAAGTACATATTATTGGTGATCAACAAATCCCAAGGAAATGTATAAATATCTAAAGACTTTTCAGACACAGCACTTTTGCCTGAAATATTAGGTCAGATATCTTGGCCTCTTGCCACTGGACAGCAGGAGCCCTCTTTGTATTGCCCCACAAAGTTCCCAATGGTCACCTGCAGAGCTAGGAGTAAGGATCTGGCTTGGGGCAGATCACACATCAACACTGAACCTTAGTAAAGCAGCTGGAGCACAAATCCCCTACCCCATTCTAGGTAACTAGAAATATACCGAGTATGTAAACGTGAGACTGCAGGCTGATATAACTTTATAATTAACTAAAAACAGATTCCCAAAGAGATTCTGCTATTTTACACTGTATTGAGTAAATCTCAGTTTTTCCCATTAGAACAAAGCTAAAATATGTAGTTCTTCATCCTAAATATATTGCTGCAACATGAAAATCTATTTACTGAGTCATAGCTTTATTGAACTATAAAACTCCACAAAATGTTATGTGTTGGTTGTTTTTTTTTTAATTAAGGATGCTTATGTGGTTCTTCTGTCAACAATAATTTTGTTTTGCATTTTAACGAAGGAAATAGATAAATATTCATATAATTTCTTATATTTTCCAGCTTTCCTATTTGGATGTTGAAGGCAATTCTATTAATATGGTCCAAATGACATTCCTTAAACTACTGAGTGCCTCTGCCAGACAAAATTTCACTTACAACTGTCATCAGTCCGTAGCTTGGCATGATGCATCATCTGACAGCTATGACAAAGCGCTAAGGTTCTTAGGATCAAACGATGAAGAAATGTCTTATGACAACAATCCTTACATCAAAGCCCTTCATGATGGCTGTGCAGTAAGTAGAGGTTCAGAAGAAGCTTTATGAAACCAACCTGTCAATTCAATTAACAAACAAATTCATTCTTTCACAGTTTTCTTCTGAGAAAAGCTTTCTGAATGCATTTTAATAGACTGCCTTTTAGTAGATTTTTAACTACAGTACACTAGAGCCCTATTTAATTTTCATGTATGTACCAAAACCACCCAAACCCATAAGCCAAGCAACAGAAATGGAACAATCCTGGCATGAATAACAGGCTGCGAGCACCAATGTGCTAGAACCAGACTATCTGCTAGTATAAGCACAGTGTAAGAGAAGAACAGAAGCAAAAAAAGCATAATCAGGGAAGGCAACCCATCAGCAGAATATATTTATACTCAAAATCAAAGCATACACAGACAAAATTCTTAGTGAATACAGTAAAAACATGTATTAACTAAGCCACATGTATGTACCCAAACATAGTATATTAATTGCATAGTTTGGCATGAGACTCATTTTTTGGTAGGCAAAGCCAGGAAAAGTTTGTGGATTGTACCTTTCAGAATCCTGTTTTAGCTTGGCTAAAATGCCTGGAGTTGTCCAGGCATTACCATCAGCTCTTACCACCTCTACAGCAGGGTCTTTGTAGGCATAGAAACTGTTACCTCTTTTTAGAAATAGAATGTTTTGACCTGAATACCTTGAAACAAAGACATCATAGGAGAAAGTGACAGTTGAAGCCTCATTAATTATTTTGGATTTTGCTATGGGAGCATTTTGAAATCAGTTCCAGAAAAGTCAGTGATAGAGAATCAGATACCTGAAAGTGCCAGGACACATACCTGGCTCTGAAACAGAGATGCAGCTCAGGTAGATGCTGCTGTCATATTTTGTGAGACAATAGTCTTTCTTCATAGAAGCGGATTTTTCTTCTTTCAGAAGAAAACTAATTACTGACTTCTTCACAAGAAGACATGACATTACTATTTATTAAATGTTATAGATGTGAAATCAGAATTCTCTAAGAAACATTAAATGCCTTAGATAATTTTAGGCCTATTTTAGAAAGTCCACAAGTTATGAGGTGTTCTCTTTCTAAAATCAAAAACCTTCCATATCACATTTTTAAAATAAAATCCTAAGAAAATATAAAATTTGCAGTTCGTAATATCTGTTGCATGAGGGGGCAATAATTTAAAATTCTGCACTTCAGAGATAGACTATGAAGATCTACAGCACATGCCTGCTGCTATGATATATAACCATATTTGCTTTTTTTGCTGCTTTTTTAACAGTCAAGAAAGGGCTACGCGAAGACGGTGATTGAAATCAACACACCCAAAATAGACCAAGTGCCTATCGTTGATGTGATGATCAATGACTTTGGTGATCAGAACCAGAAGTTTGGATTTGAGGTCGGTCCTGTCTGCTTCCTTGGTTAAGCTTAAGACAAAATCAGATCAACAGAAACGTTGCACTTTGGTGCTACCAACCCACTTCATGCCACATGCAAGTTTTGAATAAGGATGGCATAGAAAATATGTCTTGCTGTGTGTATGTCTTATCTAGAAAGTAATTGTTGCCCTTGTAGGGCCAGAATCACATGACTTAAACTTATTTTGCAAAGATGCTGTGGCACAGACAGACAACATAGGGCTCACTTTAGGAACACCCCCCTTTGGATTCCTTTGGTGCTGTAAAAAAAAAAAAAAACGACATGGTGCTCCTTCCATTACAAAAAAGAGGTGTTAAGAAAGTGTTTAATAAACTGTAATTATTCTATGTACAGTACTATACTGTTATTTCTCTGTCCATTTCCAAAACTTGCATGTGTCTCTGAATTGCACCTGGCTCTTATTTTATAATTGCAAAACTACACTGTCAATACTGTGTGTGTATTCTGAAAAAATAAAGCTGTAATTGCCAGTGAAGCCAATTCCATTTCTGATTAATAATAAAATCCCTTTGTATATATTGTTGTTGAAGAGCTTTGTTATTTGAAGTTGCCAACAAAATTTAAGGTGGCAAAACTGGAAGACCTTGAGCAGCACACTCAAACAACTCTTTTCTGCTGATATCACTCTGTGATGATGAATTTCAATAATTAAAGCATCTTCAAAGGTGCTGTGTTCCATGGTGCTATACCTCAGACTTTTTATTTTCTTTTCTAATTCCAGAATTTCATAAGATACCTGTATATACCTAAGATAAACAAGTTTATATTTTTGGGTGGGGAAAAATATGTAAGAAAAAAAACCAACTTCTGTCTAAGAGATCTGTTTAAAATCTGTGTGAAATAGTCATATAGCTTTCCTTTTTTTAAAATGTCATCTGAATTTGCTTCCATTGTGCTTATTTGGTCTGCATAAATGTTAAAACTGGATTCTAAAAAGTTATTTATGGATTTTTGCAGTGTTTAGATTTTTTGCAGTTTTACTGCAGTTACTTAGATGTTAATGTAAGCAAAGATGGATGTTTGCTTCCTGAACTGGATACAGGAAGTTCCACAGAATGGTCCTATACAATATTTGCCCATCCCATTAATATGAATTTTTTTTTTCCTGTTATTTCACCTGAAGGCCAGGGATGCAATATGTCTAGGTCATGTGATTCTACATAGTTGCTAAGCAACATACGAGGGGACTGCTTCCTACAGAGCTGTCTTTGACCCAAACTGTTAGAATTTGCTATTCAAGTCTCAAAAAAACCCCAAGTTTGTTTGGCCTTCCCTCTGAACATTTTATTCAGGTAGTTGGAAGTAGAAATTACATTTTAGCTTTACAACACAAATCCTTTTGTAATTATTTTTCATAATATATGTAAGACTTGAAAAGAAATGTTTGTTTCTATTTCTTATAAATTGTTAAATTAAATAGTACTAGTTTCTGCTGGCTCATTTCCAACTGGTATTTTCTATGCACGTTTATACATGTAAAAGTGAGATTTCAAAAGTCAACTTCTTGCTGTTCATATTTTCTTTTATTTTTGAACCAAAGTTTGTAACTGTCACCTCAAAGAGGAAAATACAAATTTTATTAATAAAATTAAGTCTTGTCTACCTGGATTGGTCATTCCCTTATTTTCAATGTCCAAAACTCACCCACTGTTATTACTGTAACTCCACTCTGCTTTTAGACCATCCAGACTGAAACAAAGCATCTCACTGCATGTCCTGGCAAGCACTGGGCAACAGCACTGGGAAGAGAAGTGTTAATAGAGAAGATGCTGATCTGGCCATTGGCAGCATGCAGCAAGGCTGAAAAGTTCACATTTAGTTTCTATGGATTTGCAGCTGCAGCAGTCCACATAATACTATCACACAAAAGATAGAAACCTGATATTCTTTCCTCAGCCACTCTCTTATAACCTATAATGTCTGAGTGCTTCACAATCTCATGCTTATCTTTGCAGGATCCCATCAGGTAGGCAGGTGACCCTATTTATTGATCAGAAGTGGAAGACTAGAACCAGACCAAGACCCAGAAACTACTGGAACATAAAATTTCCAGTACTTTCTTTTAGATAGCGGAACCAGAACTCCAAAACATTTTATATTTTTTTTAACCTGATAATTGTTCTTTATGAACTATGGTGATGTCCACAACAGCTGTGAAAGCAGCTCCAGTAAGTTTGGTAAAGGAGCAGCCACTTCCTGCTGCTCAGGTGGGCTGTTAAGTTAGATGCTGACCTGTTGAACCCCATCTGAAAAAAATGACACTCCTGGGTCAGGTGCTTTAGGGCAAGTCAGGTAAAAAAAATAAAGATAGTTGTGATTTGGCAGAGTCAAGATTAGGCTGCAAGAGAACAGTCTTTCTAACAGTGCAATGCTGTATGCAAGAAGCCAGCATTTGTCAAATATACTGCCAAGGTTCACACTGACAACATCCCAAAGGAGGAAATGAACTTGAGTCTTCTATATCTCTCAGGTGTAGACCTGTCGGGTTTATTCTTTAGCCCTTCTTAAGGCCTTAGCTAGGTACCTTGCTATTTAGCCTTGGCAGGAAAGCAACTCACCACCTCTAGTTATACTAACTCCTCTTTGTCCATTCTCTGTTTCAATGTGCTGTTCTTGTTCTCCCAAAGTTTCTGATTAAAGGGGGGGAAATTGCAGTTTTATATTCTTGACTTCAAGAAAAAATTGTGCTATTTATTTTTTTTCCTCAAGAGAAGTCACATATTAGCAATGCTTAAAGAAAAAAAAAAAAGCACTTTTTAGAACAGAAAGAAATTTCACATCAAAACTCATGCAGTCTTTCTATGAAATAAACTAGATTCTGTAGTGAAATCCTACTAGCCATAAAAACATAATAACTGAAATTCATCACATGCTGTTATAAAAAAATTACCCACTCAAAAACTATGCAAGCTAAATTCTTTCTCAGTCAAGCACATAGGAAAACAAGGATCAATATTTTTCATACCACAAAGTAAAAAACTGTGTAAACAAAAAAAAAAAAAAAAAAAGAAATTTGTGTAATACATCTGGATTTAATCTCTAGAAACTGACAAAACAGCACTTGGATCTTCTGTGATTTTGAGGTTTCACCCTACCTCAGAGAAGATGGGGCAGTTTTTCTAGAAGTTTGCTTCAAGCTTCCCTCCAGAGAAAAGCCATTCTGGAGTTGGTGAATGGTTTCGTCACGGCCAGTAGAGATGTTGCTGCCAAGTTGCATGGAAATTGAGTAAGTAGGGACACAGCAAACACAAGACAAGAAACACTTCAGATTGCAGTAATGGTCTGTCCAGAATAAGATGGACATACTAATTGAGATTTAAATGACAACTATAGAGGAGTTTCTTCTCTTTCTAATACAGGATAGGGCAATATCAATGACTGGCATAGTTTTTGGAAAACTTCATAAAATGAAATCAAGTATTTTTTTCAGTCTAAGTGGGCAGTCATTATGGCTAACATCAACAGTCACTTTCTGAAACAAAAAGCTACCATCTGTTTCAAAAAATAAGCACAGTTATTTGCTTAATATTCTTCCTCTTGGGAACAGCTTTGTTAATTTTAAAATGAAGCCTCACATGCTAATGACTGGTAGGAGATGCCGTAATAGCAATTGATTTTCTATTACAAGCACACTCATTTTTCTGTGAATGAACGTCAGAAGTTGCACACGCACCAATAACTTGAAAATGTCAAAGACAAGATGATACTAAATGTCATGTCTATTTTATTTACCTGGAAAGGCGTCTTATTTGTGTTCCTTTTCTAGACACATGAATTATCAAGGAGACTCACTGTTAATCTGGTAAAAAGCGATGTCAAGATTATTGCAAAGCAGACCGCTCTTAAAGCCATTTATTCATTTTGTTTTCAACAAGGACATTCAAGATTATTCCAGCGCAGCAAGTATATACAAGGCTGCAAGCATACAGTTATTCAGACATCTGTTCAAGCCAAAATTGGGCTTGTTTTATTCTCAGCTCTGTGAATGAAGGCTCTGTTCTAATGAGAGAGGATGGAGCCAATGCCTACAATGCTACCATAGACATGTTTTGTCTAACTTCTAGTAGGAGCTTTGCCAGACCTTGACTTCTTTGTTTCTATTTTCTTAAGGGTGGAGAAGTGATCTCCATCAAAACACATCTAACTTCAGTAAGACAGACAGCAGTTCTTAAGAATTTAGCAGTGGGACTAGTGTATAGGTGCCCTCTCTGCTCCTTGCTGTGATCTAAGAAATTATTTTTAACATCAAAAAGACATTGTAGTTTATCTTGCTGAAGCATAACAGAATTCCAGCTTGCACAGTGATTAAAATGTGGATGAAAATTAAAATTCAGTCTATCCAATATGCTGCTATTACATTATACATTACTAAAACAAAATTTCTATAAATATAAGATGACCAAGGGCCCAGCCAGTGGTTATCATAAAATCCACAAATAAGAAGTCAATGCATCTGTTCTCTTCCCCTATTTGGTGGTGCCATTAATTCTGTTCAAGTCCAGAGTTCGCTCTCCAGGAAAAACCTTGAGTCTGTTATCTGATTTCCTTTCATCATTATTTGGCAATTTGCATTTTGGTGCATGATGCTGCCTACTTGATTGCCTTTCCATGTCTAGTATACATTTCACAAGCCATTACAATTTAATAGTAGAAGTAGTTTTCAATTTCCTGATTGTCAGCTATTCTACACCCAAGTGACTAATGTTACTGCTTCTCCTCATACTTAGCTGGTATTTTCAGAGCAACATAAGGCTCAGCAAGGATAATCACTCAACCTCCTTCATGATTTTAAGACAAAAAAACATCTGCCACAAACAGTGTCAATAAGCCCTCAACAGATAACAAGAAAATGGGAAATTAATCACTTTCCAAATGACAGAGTAAGCAGAACAGTTGAAAGAACATTTATTGTCATTTCTTATTCTGTTTACATTAAAGAAGATTGCATGTAAATACCTGCCAGAGTTCTTCTAACAGCTTGAAAAAAATATTTTCTAATTATGACTTAAAGTGTGGTCAGTAAGGTTATTTGCAAGAAGAAAACCAAATCAATTCTTCTCTAGCCCCAGAATTTCTCTAAACTGATCTTCTGCTGTGTTTTCAATGTAGTGAGTATGTAATGGGTAATTAAAAGAGCCTGAGTGCACAGGGCTGGGAAAAGGTGGCTGCCCAGGGTTATCATAATGACCCAGATTGAAGACAGACAGACATCTCCCACTCAGTTCCCATCTCACCCTGAAATATCTCATAGCCAGAGATATTGAAAATGGCCACAGCACACCACGTTGCTGTGGGAATATCAGGCCTCTCATGTGGCCTGCAGATGCCCAGCTCTGTAGTTCTCTAGCACAAGTATAAAGTAAATCTGGCAAGAGCAGAGCCATAAACATAGCTCGAGTAGATCCGTAAACCTGATTTTTAAATTGAAAATATTAACTAAAGGTTGAAATTGTGAACTGAACTCAGGATCTAACTAACAAGTAACAATACCAACATTCCAATACAATTAGTGCTTCTGAAACAGAGACACTAGTTTGTTATTTGCTAGTTTACTTTGAACATTCCACAAAAATCACAGTGAAGTCAGCTAGGGTATTATCACTGACCTGAATAATTTCTAGAGCAGGCACTGCTCATTACAGCATGTTAAGTGTATGAGAAGTTGAGAGATTTAGAATGAAATTATTTTTATTGACATAAAGGTTCTTTCTGTCAAATATTAACAAAAATATAGGTAAAGGTTTATATTCTATTATTCAGTCTCTCAAGCCTATGCCTTTTTTTTATTAAAGCATCATCTCAATGGCAGCTCAGGTGATAAAGTAGTAGACATTTGTGGTCCTGTTGCCAAAGTTGGCTCACAAGATAACACAGCACAATGAGAAGGCTCTGGAGAATGCATAAATGTATAATCTTCGTAACATTCACTACTCAGTAACTTTCTGATTTGGATGTAAAGGGATCACTTATCCCTTTGTTATTCCTCAAAAAGATTTTAGAAATATCCACTTTGCTCTAGGCATGCAGATTTGCTCAATGCACAGATATTAAGATCAAAGTTCTTTACTTTCAAAGAGGACCAAAAATGAAATTTTAGTTCGTAAAAAATCTCCACAGCACTTCCACTCCCAAATGGGACAAAGTACGTTTCTCCTCCTCACCTATCCCCTTTTTTTTAATTGTGATGTTTCCATTTGAAATTATTAGATGCTTTTCTTCAAAATGACTGAAAATATTTGACTGGCAGGAGGAAGTCCACTGGTATCCCCTCTGTGATCATCTGCCTTTGTGCTGGGGGCAGGAAATGAGTACAATAATGACAGCTGAATAAAGGCAACTCTGTAGAAGAAAGGCACAGTAAAGCCAACCAGAAATAGTTCTTAGCACACAACAGAAAGGAGAATAATGCAGGAGAAAAAAGGACATAAAGAAGCAGTGAGGAAATACACGGGGAAAGGATATTGGGATGAGAACTTGGCTCCTTCCTCTCTTCAGCCCAGGGCAGGAGGGTGAAGAATATGTATGGCCCAGTCTGGGAGCATCCTATGCAATTGTTGGTATACAGCAATGGTCAATGTTTGTTTCTCATAGTCACTGCAAAATATAGGGGGTGCACCTCCCCCCAAGTTAGGAGGTGGCAGAAAAACTAGTTTATAAAAATGGCACCTAAATAGAGCAGGGCTCTATTACT
>JAOXNG010000004.1:12986749-13000686 GCA_028566535.1 Scolopax minor
GATGATATCTTCTTGTAAATGTTGATTCTGCTCTTCTAGTATCTCACAGCTATTAGCAGAAGTTACAGAATTTCTGAACTGAAATTCCAGCAATGGAAGAACCTGCCTGTTGTTAAAAAAAATATTTCTTTAATTAAATAATTAAGACTTTTTTTTTTTTTATTAAATTTATTTTTTCTTCCAAAAAGTATTTCTCAAAATAGTGGACATATGTAACCAGTGTGTTGCTTATAGCCTGATTTGCTAAGCCCATTTGGCCCTTAACTCACTACAAAAAGCCTTGTTTCCAGAATGTATTGGTATCTATCTTGATATCCTGGGAAAGAGATGCTTAACAAGACCCCAGTGGATTGTACAGCTCACAGGTGATTAAAACCAAAGTCTCTCACAATGATCACTTTCTTCTCCAAGAGCTGCAGTGAATTTTGAGAATAGCACTCCACAGCAGTGTTAATGTTATGAGTTTTAAAAAAAATAAGTTATAGTTTGAAGCAGATTTAAGGAGTTAAAAGCAGATTCAGCAGTGCTATTTTTATAATGCCAAGTAAGCATAAAACTCTGCTTAAACTTCTGAGGAAAAGCAGTAGAGAGAAGAGTTTATCTTCAGTCAAAGAGAGAATGTCTGTCTCTAGAGACATTGCTGCTTTATCTAAAGCCATCCAGGAAACAGCGTGTGCCAATCAGTTCAGTTCCACTGAGTGCTAAAAAGATGAATAAGCAGGTTTATATTACGAGCTGTTACTGAACCTGGGAGTTTGGAAGCCTGGCTTCCCTTCCTTGCCAAGCTCTCTCTAACCTCAGTTAGCTGTGGGCTCATTTATTAGTCTTTACATTTTTTGTCTTATATTATTATTTTGAATGGCCTTAATACAGGAGTACACACAGTGGATGCTTCCAAGAAAACTTTTGAAATATTTAATCAGTGAAAATAATAAAGATTTAATTGTTTGCTTTTTCTGATGTGAAATGTTATGACAACTATGAACTCGGTTGCCTGTGATGTAGAGCCTTACCCTAGGGTTTGCTTTTGTGATTATATTTTATATGCAATGTTTTTAATAGGGCAAGGCCAGGCTGGATGTGACTGACTGACACTAAAAAGGGTGGGATGGAAAATATTTTAAGAGGACAGATTTAAATTTTAATGCAGTTTCGAATGAAATAAGATGAGGAGGAGAAAGCATATGACCAAGACACAAGAGAGAGCAGCTGCTTAGGTAAAGTACTACAGAAAATACAGGGGACAATTAATCACAAGTCAACATTGACTCCTAAAAAAAATGTGTGAAAGAATCAGTATTTAAAAGGTGTGTGGAAGGAAGGAAGTTAGCTATCTTACCATCTGTGACACAATTATGCCTACGTACTTAATTGTTGTAGTAAGGTTTCAAATAGTACATTGTATCCTAAGAAAAGCATGAAGAGTTGGTAAGAGCATGGCTCCCAAAGCACAGCAAGCTGAGTCACCGCAATTAGGTGTGCAACAGCAGCACAAAAAAGCGCAGAATTTCTCTTATAAAGTGATGATAGTGATGTATCATGCTGTCCGGTGCAGGCAAGATAGGTTCTTTGCAAAAACCCTACAGAGTCAAGATTCCAAACCCTGAACTGCAAGGAAAGAGGAAGATCTCAAAACAGCAGTGGATAGAAAATGTAAGCAAGATGATGATCAGTTTTTGTTTTTCCACTGGAATAGCCCAAGAAAATAAATTACTTTACTTTCAGTAGACAAAACAGAAGTTAGATATTAGAAACAACTTTGCATCTTTGAAAATAAACACTAAAAAAACGTGTCAGAGCAAGTTATGGGATCCCTTCTACTAATAGGTTCTAGGAATAGGAGCTATTATCTTGAACAACAGGCAGCCAGGTATTAAAGGCCATAAGTTCTGAAGTTCCCAGTCAGAAGTCAGAAATAGGTTTGTCTGCAAGAATTCTGGTGAACAATATAAGATTATCCATAAGTAAAAATTTTAGAATAACTAGCAGAGAAAACAGCATTTTAATATTCTTTCTTCAAAAAAAATCACCTATTCAAATAGCTTTTCTTTTAGTATAAATAAAATAGTCTCGGCCATAAGGCACTCCATTTTTTTTGATTACTATACAAATAAAGCTTCAGCCAATTACGTAGGAATATGTATCTGTTCCTTAATTTTGGTTCTGTATGTAAAGAAGGTTCAATGTTACATTCCTGGGGAAAATTAACTCTTGTCTAAAAGCTTAAACAGCTCCAGTAGAATCAAAGATGTTAGCATATCTGCCTTCTGATTCCTTTCTTGCAGACTACTGTTTGGACCATTCATCTTAATGATATCAGATATGGCTATACTTCTCATGTATCTCTGTTTCTACAGTTGTCAAGATGATTGTTCTTATTTTATTATATTGGCACTACTTAAAAGGGGCAATTTCTTTCATCTGAAAAGGTTGTTTCTCTTAGAGCCCATTTTTTGGCTACAAATGATGAATTTAATTCAGTGATATTCATAGCTCCTTTCCATAGCTCATTTCCAAAATAAAGTATCAATGACTAGATTTCTTCCACAATTTGAGGATTGTGCATTTCTAACTCTATACTAAACAGTAAGTTCTCTGATGTAGCTTTATTGCTAGTGTCTGAGACAGTATCAACAGTCACTTAGAAATATATTTTATTAGATACTGTCATAGCTGTCTGACTTTTGTCCGGCATTGTTCTTGAGGATGTCTTTTACTACAACAGGCTTAAAAAAATAATCATTACTTTCTTTTCTCGAGTATTGATATGAGACTGTTTCTCAAGTGATAACCACCTGCCTGATGACACTCCAGTTGTAATCTATTACTAAGTAGCTTAGCTTCTATACAACATCCTTTAAGCCAATTTGTCAGGTTGCATAATTTGACACAGCTTCACTGCAACCAGTATGCTTTGCAAGTCTACAAGCTGAAGATCACAATTATAGAATCATTTAGGTTGGAAGAGATCACAGAGTCCAGCCCTTAACCTAACACTTCCAAGTCCACCACTAAACCATGTCCCAAAGTCTACACATTTTAAAAATACCTAAGGGACAGTGACTCAACCACTTCCCTGGGCAACCTGTTCCAATGCTTGATAACCCTTTCAGTGAAGAAATTTTACCTAATAAAAGTACTGGTAAGTCACAAGTAGGCCTTCAAAGAGTGCTTCACAAACCCTGCATAAAGCATATGCCTGAGACAAGAAACTGGGACAGGTTTTTCAAAACCAGGACTGTACCAGGTAGAGCTGCAGAGAACTGGGCAGTACTGCTGGCCTGTAGGCAGAGACAGATTGCACTAATTTAGATGGCTCCTTGGGGTTTTCAGAATTATGCCATGGGCCATTCCATGGGTGTGAGCTACAAGCTGCGGCTCTTTGAAGAACAGCATTGAATTTCACCCTGATGTATAGGCTCTGCAGCCTGATATATATCATGTTGACGGGGTCACTTCTTTCACATCAGTGCTCTGCTGTTCAAAGTCAGTGAAATCAGAGCTTATTCAGGTTAGTATCTGGGGCTAGCCTGTAATTTTCTGAAATCAGTAGACATAGCTAATATACTTTAGATCAGATTTCTATCCTTTTGTTTTACACTTTCTTCTAATATTCTTATGTTTCAACCACATGGTAAATTGACTATTTTAAAGAAAAATCCTACTGCTGGATTTATTATTTAGCTTGCATACATGACACTTGATTCTAGGAGGTGAATATTCAGATATTGGACTTCTAGATAGTGAAGAAGCCTCAGCAGACAGAATAAAGAGGATGAAGAATTCTTCTTTCTCTGATGCATTCTACCATTCTCCTGCATATTCTAGCTTTTCATTTCTCCCTCACTCCAGTTTTTATTTTTTTATTCCCTCATATTTCTTTTTCATCTATCTTGTACACTGATTACACAGTCATAGTTTGTCAGTAATACAGAACGATATCATGATTACATCAAATGATTGCCATTTGGATAAGCAATGGTGATCTCTGTTACTAGAGCATGTTACAGTTAACAGTAGAAAATATTAAATTATGAACCCAAGGAGCAAACAAGTTACTATTAGATTAGATTTCTGTATAAAACATTTTCATCTGTGCCAAAATATTGCTTCATGTTTTATTTAAGGTTTTTAAAGATTTCTCTAAGTGACCTTCAAGGAAATGCATGTAAATGAATGTTTTTGCACAGGCATCACCAATATTTTGCAGAAATTTTCATATCCTGTACCTTAATCAAATCCCCTAATATTTTTGAATCTTTTGCACCTTTCACCATTGCCAGTCAGCCACACCAAGCAAAAAGATGAAGTCTCTAGTTTATCATTTATTTCCCCTCCCAACTTTCTAACTTTCATAGGGCTTTGAAAAAGAAAAGACATACTTGGACTTTCCATGTCCTCCACAGAAGCTGAAAATTACACCTGAAACAAACATCAGACACTTAATATTCCAGGACAGTGGTTTGTGGAACTTACTGTAAGCCAGATGCACTATTTCTCAATATCTTTTCTTACCTCTTGCTTCATTTCATATTGTACTTCACTTGGCTTTAAGTCAGCATTTTCCCCCTTCCTTCTTTTGCATTTTTGGGAAACTGTGATAAGATTAATTAAGAACATGCTCAGCTACCAGGACTGATTTTATTAAGGTTTACGTAGAAAATTTGCTACTACTGCTATTGTTATGAATTATTTCTTCTGCTTTACGACTTACTTAAGTATTGTAATTACTTCAGTGTACAAATCAGCTACTAGATTAATAGATTAATATACCAGAGTAAGACTGTAGCACCTATTGCAAAATTAATAGCTTGTGGACTTGGCTTAGTATTATATGTTATCTGGCTGCTATGGAATTTTATGAGCTGTGTATATTTTTGCTAGTAAGACCATAGTCTGATAGATGTCCTGTCCTTCATCTCTCCCCAAGAAATTAATTCCAATTACTGTAACTGGTTCTTACCAGCACAAAAAAGCTTTCCAAAAGAAATAATCATTCATTGAAACAATAAGTTTACTAAGACGAAGTACATTCTTTTTAAGTTCATAACAGTAAAAATATAGTTCAACATGGAAAGTCTATTAAAACACACATTTTCCTTGTAAACTTCTCTTTTATTCCTTCCATTTCTCCCATTGCTGTACATAACAACTAAAATCTGAAGTAGGACTAGAGGAAAACCACTTTGATTGTACTTTAATACTCCTCAAAGAAATTTTTGTCAGAAAAAAGTAGTTTTTCTGTTTCCTCTTCTCTCCTTGCAAATAAATAGTAGGCTTGGCAGTACTCAAAGCCCAGAAGGATTGGAAATTAGCTTTTTTGGCAAAAATATGCTTCTGAATCAGCCCTCAACATGTCTTTTCTAGGCAATGCTCTTTTGCTTCAGGTACTGTGTTCTGCCACTTCCAGAGTAGTGGCTTCCTGCTCAACGTATGCATCTCTTGCCATAGCACATATTCAACTTCTGTATCTTCATTTGAAAAAAATTTCTGTTTGTTCATGTTATAAAATGACTAATTACCGTCTATTTTCTATCACACTACCTTGTGTGATAATTGCTAATTTGTACACTACGTGCTAAGCCTAATGATTTTGATTTCTTCATTTTTATGTTAGAATCTGATTCTCAGTTTCTGGAATAACCTGGCTGTGTAAATCTTACTGAAGAAACTCTGAGAAGAGAGGCATGCTGAGCTGAACCTTTCAACCTTCACTACTTCACCCTGTGAAGTTTTTAAATAGCTGGATGAATTGTGTTATCCAAATAATTAGAAATTATAATCTTTACACAAAAAATGACTCTTTGCATTTCTAATGTGTAATTAGAAAGTTTTCTCTATTTTTTCAGCCTTGAAAGACATTTATCATTTATTTTGAAGTTTGTCATATTTCTGTGTATAATCTTTTCCTTTGACATATCTCCCTTTATTATCTTATTGGTTTGATTCTATTAGTCTGTTGTTCAGCTACAACAAGAAAATGTAACAGTTTGCATTCCAATCCTGACAAAAAGCTGCTATTACTTCTTTTCCTGGTTTTTAGAAATACATGAAAATTGATCTCACGTTTTTTCCTCTAAAATTCCCTATTTCTTCTATCAGAAAGGGTGATTTTTTAATGTTTGCCCTCAATCAGCTGAGGAGTTTATCTCATTCTTATTCTTTTATTCATTCACTCTCTGTAGTGTTCCCTGTGCTTTATTAATCACGTTTGGTTACAACAATCCAAAGATTTCATGCTTAAGAAAAAAAGCATCATCCTCCTTTTTTCTTTCCAGTCTATACAAGTTAAAATAGGCCTTAACTGAAAGTATGTCATAAAAAAAAGTACTTCCAGAAGAAATAATATAATACATTAAACGTAAATCTATGAAGATTCCAAAAGGAAGAAGCATAGGAAATTATATGCCTAACCCCACAAATAAGCTTGCTGTACATCCCCTTACATTATCAAGTTTTTCTGTAGCATTTTGTTGCCCATAAACACAATTCCTTCACAAGAAAAGAAAAGGAAATCCTATTTTCTCTTGCTCTATACAAACTGCTAGCAGTACAGGACAGTATTTAGAAAGAAGAGAATAGTTTAAAATGCAGAGAAGAGGTAAGCCTAATCAAACAACAAGAATTATTCTACCCCACTTCTACCAAAAACTACTCTCATACAAAAATAAGACAGATAGATAGATACTTTCTAGCATCTATACTGAACTGGGGAAATAATAATTGGCTCTCTGTAGCTGGCCTAACTCTGCCCTTCAATCTGTGACCCAAGAGCAGACAGCTGTGGATATTGCTTCTTGCTACAAAAAAAAAAAAAAAAAAAAGTAATTAACCCCTGTTCTGCAAACTCCCAAAGACAATTCTCACACCTGTAACTGGAAAGCAAAAGTGTAGTTAAAATAAAGGTGCATTTTTTATTATATTACTCTGTAACTGGGTCAAACTAAGCTCATAGAAATCTCATCCTATATCCTGAGAAAAGGAAAATTTTTGCCTTTAAGTCATATTTTTCAGAAACAAAGAAACTCTTAAGACCTGCTTCCTTCCTCGTTCTCTTTCTTTTCCTTTTCAGTTCCTTTCTGCCTTTCCTGACCCAGGTTAAGTAGTCTAATTCTTTTTTATATCTGCTGAGACTTAAGCAGGTAATAAAAAGAAGTACATTTCTGACATACGGGAGTTCCCCTGTTTCTTCCCCCTGGTTTGAATTCCCTCCTAGACACAGTCTTCTATTTCTCATCCATCACCCCTGGCAGAGAATTGCAGGAGGTGGCACTGATGAGGTTTGTGGTAGGCTCTCCAGGCCTGTCAGAACACTGCAAAAGCTCTATGAAAGAGACAAGTCACTTCTGACTTGGATTTCTAAGCAAATATGTTGCTTAGGTTAAAAATGCTACTTTCCTTTCCTTTACATGGTCGCGGTATTTTAAGCAGCTGTGATTTAAGTCTAGCAGCTATAATAATTTCTTCTTGCTGTGAGCCCGAGATACACCAGCAGTTAATTTAGGTGACAAATTTAGATAGTGCAGATTTCAGATTCTATACATCTTGTCTGCAGTGTTTCTTGTTCTGGTTCAATAGCAGTTTGCGTGTGATTTTGGGCTTGTTACAATTTGTGTTTTACTGCATTTCTCCTATGGATCCTGCAAGCTCTGCTAACCCTAAGAGTTCTTCTAATGAGACAAACAATTCATCTGCCATCCAGTCTTCCCCAATCCTTTAGTTTCTTAGCTGGGAAAAAAAAAATATTCCTAACCATTCTACTTGACAGAAAGTGGGGTTTTTGAGAGAGAAATGGGAAATAACACCAAGGGATTTTTAGAAAACAAGAAACATTTCCTTCTACTATTATGCTGGATTTTCTCTTCCCCTCCTCCCCCCTAGTAGAAAAAGGTCAGGACTTCCAAAGAATCTAATAAGTAGTAATTATTTTCTTCTGAATTCTTGTGTCCTCAAAGATAGATACAGTTTTAATTGCTATCCTTCTTTTCAACTTGTTCTACAGAAGAAACCAAGGACCTAAGTTTCTATGTACTTGAAAGGAACCACTAAATTCCCATTAGTGTCAATGACAGAACACTGCACTCAGCAACGCTGATAAATTCAGCTGTCTAGTGGAATCCACTTCTAATACACAAGACAGGTGCTAAGCTTTCAGTGTTCTTTGCTGAGAAAGGAACAGCATCCTTAAACTAGAGAAACACCTTGTCTTGCAGCTGTGTGTTAATTACAGGGGAAAGGGCAGGAATACTGCAGCTTGCAGCTAGGTGCTTATATCCATGCCTCTGCTGGAAAATAATGAGAGAGAATGCCACCAAAGCGTGGTCAGGTTAACAGTCTGACCATAAGGTGGGCCCTCATGTTCAATCATAGGAATAATTAATTAAAAATGGGGTCTTCGGCCCAGCCCAGTAGGAATTTAATTTCCCAGAAAGGAAATCTAGGCATTCCTGGGTTTAGAAACAGGTTAAATGGTGGTTTTTCCACCCAGTCACACCAAAATACCAATTTTGCAGCATGCGGAGGCACTTGAGTAACTGTATGATCTGGGCCTCAATGCTTCTAGGGCTAGCAGTTTTGAAGCGCTAAATCAAGTGCCAGTTGCCCACCTTAACTTATAATCAGCCCCAACTTGCCACTTTTTTTAAGTTCCATATGTGCCAGCTTGAATGAGATTGAGCCATTTCTTTCCACTTTTGTCTCCATCCCCAGACACAGGTTTTTCAGTGGTAAAAATAAATATCTCTGATAATAAACCTACAGATTTAGATGAATAATTACTCATTCTGGCAAAACTTTAATCAGTGTATATTCTTTCATTAACCAGCACTGCTAAAAATTATGTACTCAATATGCACCATTAAAAAGATGGAAAAACCTCCCCTTCGTGTCATTTTGGAAGCACATCAGCTGGTTACAAAACATTGGTTTTTTCCCATCCAACCTTGACCTGAGTTAGAACTTGTTAGTTGTCATGGCAATAAAAGCATTCAGGTGGTAGGAAAGAAAAATTAGCTGGTTCCATTTGAAACTGCTCTGTTAGGGTATGTTCCTAGGAAGATGTATATTCCAGGCAAAGATTGATAGTACTTAGTTTTTGTATAGTTGAATGTTTTGAAAAATCAGTCAGTATGATAAATGTGAGTTTCTTATTGTATGATATCATTTAATCTAGCTGTCTGTTTGCCAGAATACAGTAGTGATTGATTGCTTAAATGTCTTTTTTTAAAGTTACTTTAGTAAAATAAATATGGAGACTAAATATGATCATTTTTTTCCAACGGCATTATAAAAAATATACCAACAGGAAAACAGTAATCTATGGCTACTTTTGCAGGAGGCTTTTTTCATTGCTCCATAGATAACAAAGAGTAAACTTACTTTTAAAAGCAAACCAGAACAATACTGTTACTTCAGAAAGTCCATGAAGCTTTTAATAAAGCCAGATTTAAGCTTTAAAAGTTGTGATAGTTTGCCTCACTAGGTATGTAAATGTCTTGCCTTTATTGTCAGTGCATTTAATTTAAATAATTTATGTGTGATGAAACACCATTATCCATTTTCTTGCTTAGAACATATACATATGAAGTTTTACTGTTGAAATTTTGCTGTTTAGGTTTTCATTTTCACTAATCTAAAACAATTAAAAGTAACTGGGTGGTTCTTTTAAACATCTAGCTCTTTCCAGCTTTCCATCATAGACTTCCCCTGACAGACCTGATCCCACAGATCCTTGCAAACAAGACCACAGTAAGAGATGTTCCAGAAAAAATCCCCATGGCAGGATCAACTATACCTAAACAATTCTTGATAGATACTGCCCTATTGGACTCTTAACTGTCCCCAATTGATGGACAATATACAGCCTTCCTAGGAAAACCACTGCAGCATGTAACAATCCTTATAGTTGGGAAAGGAATTATTTTCTTAATGTCTAACCTACACTTTCCATGCTGCAGTTGGTGCACTTTCCGTTTTTTCTTATACACAATGAATATGGAGATTAATGTATTTTTTCCTCTTTGCAGTAATCCTTAACATGTCAAAACTGTTACTATGCATCTTCTCAAGGTGAATCCACTGAAAAAAAGTAGCAAATTTATCCAGGTTGTGTGTTTATCCCACCCATCAACTTACCTTGGATAATCCACTGTTCTTTGCCTGTTTTAGCTGTGAAAGAAAGTACCTTAAACCAGTTCAAGCCCAAAGCAGGGGCTTTTGTAAGTGCAGCAGGATAAGTACAATCTCATGGCTTCCACAAGCCAACTGTCAGGAAGTAGTTCTGCTGGTTTCAGTAGAGTAGCTATAAATTAACTTGTCTAAACAAAACAACCTGTGGTCTGTAGTAATTCCCGAAAGATCCTGTTTTCTAACATACTCATCCCTGATTCTCTTCTCCAAACTAAAAATTTCCTCTCTATATAGCAGTCTAGTACCCACAGCTGAAGATAATATTAAACTTCCCTTCAGCTTATATTAAAAAGAGTATAAACTCTACTATACCCATTACAGTTTGCATCTTCTTCCTCTTTTCTTCCTCCTCTGTAAAACACAGTGATGAATTCAATAAAACTACTAGCAAGCTAGGCATACCCCATCTTCAACTTTGCAGTTGATTATTCCTATTATGAATAGCATTATAATTTGAACTTGTCTTCACAGAATTGCCTTCATTTTTTTTTCAGTTTTTTTTCCTGTGTCCAGATAATTTTCAATTCTACACATCTTCTAATTTGCTTGCAGCTCTTCCCAGTTTGGAGTCAAGCAGTGAATGCTCTACAGAGTGCTCAGCAATTACACTTCCTACACAGTGTTCAATTCGGCATATTTGGCACAACAGGGTTTGCAGACTCATCTTGCTGCGATTAGATATGGTCCAAATTATATTATGGAGCAGGTAGAATGAAAAGCCAAAGAATTTAATAATAATGAAAATAACACTGCCTTCTAATTCCAAGGGGAGGTAGCATGGTCACACTTGAAAATCAGCTGCTTATATGGAAAATGCAGTGTGCATTTCTGTCTAAGAAGAGGGCATTTAAATCTCTCACCTTCAAGAGCAAGACCAGCAATAGCATACTGTAATTTTTTTCCTCTCTGTTTTAAAGTAGTTGCTCTTCTTTCTAGTTTCATTGCAAAACTTACACAACAAAATTATTGCACAGTGTCATTGTCAGTTTTCAAGTTGTGAGATGATTAGTTTCTGGCAAAAGAGAGATCTCAGCTAAATGTAAAAGAGACAAAAATAGGTTCTGAGATACCACCGAATGAAAGACTAATGGGTGTTATGACTAGAAGCACTGTGCATCTTAATATTTGTGTATCAAAATATATTGAAGAAAAGTTGCACAAACTGACAGTGACATTTAATGCAAGAAGAACTGAAAATAGAAGCAGTAGCTTTTGGAAGGCCATTTTTTCTTCTATAGTCTCTTAAGTAGGCAGGAAGAGGATATGTCCTGCTGAACATATCCACACTATCTATGAAATGGTACTGCTGCTTCAAGCAATATTATCTGCACTAGTATTTTGATTGTATTTTTTATGGAATCATAGAAGAGTTTGGGTTGGAAGGGCCCTTTAAAAGGGATCTAGTCCAACCGCCCTGCAATGAGCTCCCCATAGATCAGGTTGCTCAGACTGTTAGGTCATTTTAACGACTGGCCTGGAATTAGGTTAGAAATGGGTACTGTTATCTTTGCATTATTGGCAACTTTGTATTTTTGATCTAAAAATTTTGTATCAGACTTTTGGAATAATGTTTAGTGGCAAAGGATACCACACACAAAGCATACCACCCATATGAGAGGGGTACCACACACATTACAAAATTGTAATATTTCCTGGGACACAGTAAAAAGATAAAATGCCACAGGGAAGATTCCCAAGACAAGTGCTGGAAGTGATAAAAATGTTAATCGCTACTAAGTCACCCTTCTCACTCATGTTTTACAGAAAAAATAATGACTATTGGTGAACATTTTGGTTTATTTTGAACTTGTTGATTTTGAAGCACTGGAGAAAATGAAAGTTGACTCATCAGTTCCCTGTCTGTGATGGCCCAAGGGCAAAACAGAAGTTCTGTATAAAGGCTGATATAAAGACATTAAAATTGACATTAAAGTGCAGATACAGGAATATCCTCACGAATTTTACTACTCTTCACGCAAATTATGTTTGCCTTTCCTTCCAAGGATAGAATTCAGACACTGTAAAACTCTACAGCCATGGGAAACTCAGGAAAATTGTCCTGTTTCATTTGGCTGGTATTCTATTATTTTAGCTTAGAAAGCAGGCAAGCTGAAACTCTGGGACCATCTTCACAGTTGAACTATTTAAAAGAAATACAAAATTTTACAATGACATTATCTTCCCCTTTTATTGACAATTCATGTCATAATTCTCAGGCATAGAAAAAGCACACAACAAACCAAGACACCTTTGTGGTATGTTTCCAATGGCAATAATATGTACTAAACTTACAATCATATATGAATTATAAGGATTGTATAGGTATTTATTAACCATTATCACTTTACCTAGTTTGATCCATGAATGGGAAAGACACAAACAACTTTCTTCTATTCTTTTTCATATGCATTTTCACTTTCTTTCTTGACCATTCTTCCTATGGTTCCTCCTTATCATCACTCATTCGATAATTTTAGCTACTTTGCTTAAGTATAAACAGTAATAAATACAGCTTCTAAGTATACCTGCTAATAGTGTTATGGAAAACACTTAAAACCCTGTGTTTGAATGTTTATTTTCATTTTTCTTGTGATTAACAGTGAAAAACTATTGCTTTTTAACAACAAAATTGTAGTCTTAGAATGAAGAGGAATATGGAACCAGTTCTCAAAATTCCAGTTCCTCTCTACATGCATTTATATTTCCTTAACATAAGTTCATTTTTTCATTTCACTTTTTGTACAATGGTAAGTTCTCAATACAGCCAAGCTCATTTCTCTCTTACTACAGGAACATGTTAATGTGTAGTTATCCTTCATTTGGCATAAAAGATAAACACTAATACTCACTCTAAGGATTTTTTTAGTCAGCTTATGGTGTCTTCTGCAATGTCTTTTTCAAAAGGGCTCATTAGATTTCAAAGAATAATGATAATTGCTGAATGGAACATACTTTTTCCAACACTGAAAAATTTATGGGTTATTGTATTCCTGTTAAGCAGGTAATCTAATCCAAGAATACATCACTTGAAGGATCCACTGTCCTCATTTACTGTTTCAGGGATCTTATCTACATGCATTTCCTTGCCAGAGGCTGACCTGTTAATAGGAAAATCAGCAAGGCTACAAGATTTATTGCTGGCCTATTCTAGAATAGCCTCATTTAGAGATGAATCTACAACAGTGACTAAAGAATTAATTAGAATGATTGTGAAACTTATCTAACGTTCTTCAAGACTGTTGGACAAAATAATCAAAGACATTTCTTATTTTTCAAAATCAGTGCATCTGGAACATGATCACTAATGACACATCCACTTGACATAATATTCTCAGATGGCAGTCATGCCATTCAACAAACACATTTAATGCACAACATAAGCAAAGTCTGCCAAGTGTTTAAAGTCATGTCCATGTGTCAGGATATACATTTCATTGATTGGTAATACTTGCAGAAGTGGCCAAAGACCTATAGCATTATACACATACGCATGTGCATACAGACACATATATCATTTCTTTCTGCAGTACTGTCATCATGCTGTAATATAGCGCTGTCTCTAGGATCACATCTGTTCATAGTTATAGGATGTGAATTAACATCTTTGTCTTATTTTAGCCACTAATGATCTTTTCTCATTTTGCAAATGAAAACTTCATAGAGTCATAGAGTCATAGAATGCTTTGGGTTGGAAAGGATCTTAAAGATCCTAGATTTTCCACCCCCACACCAGACCAGGTTGCTCAAAG
>JAOXNG010000004.1:13011467-13023829 GCA_028566535.1 Scolopax minor
TGTGCTGTAATGCCTTGCAAACAAGTAGAGCAACGGGTCCTCTTCTAGTACAAAGATTTAAGTACTATAATAATAAAGTATTAATTTGCTCCCCTCTCTTCAGAAAGTGCAGAAGCCTGTAGATCTTTGAAGGTTTTCTCTTAAATCTCAGATATTGTTCTGCATTAAACAATAAGTGTGATGAACCTTTACAGGAAGTAACCAAAACTGTGTTATGTACCTTGCCGTAAGAAGAGAATAAGATGATTTCTCCTACTGTAGAGTTAGTTAGAAACAGAAAGGAAGAATGCAGATCTTTTTGCAGAGTGCTTCATAAGCTAAGTCTTTCAGCTATAGTCAGGTCAAAAAGAGAAGTCAAGCACAGAAGAATCAAGGAAAATGATGATATTTAAGAAATGATGCAGCTAGAAGTGACATGATCAGACTGTTTTATATAACCATAAAATATAAAGAAGATTAAAGAGTAGATTCCTCTCCTTAGAAATAGGATGGTAAATTAAGAACATCCACTTAACATATCATAAAATGACAGCTTTGTGCTAGTGACTACATAATAAATAACAGAAACACATGTTTGCTGAAGGACCTACCTTCAGAAAAGATACACAAAGACATGCATTCCCTCTCAATCAAACATACAAAGCACAAGGATAATTTAGCCCTAATAGGCTGTGCCACATTTTAGTGTTTCTTCACATCATAAGGTTTATTAGGATCTCAGCAGTAAGTATCTTTTCTTTCCTAATGGAACATTAAATTATACTACTTATGTATATCTTTCATGAAATATTTATAGTGCCCCATTTGCTTTGTGATTCATTTTCAATAAAGTTGCTTTAAAATCAAGTACTTTGCTTTTTTTTGGATCCGACTCCTCTAGTTCCCAGCTCAGGTCTGCAGGTCAAGAAGTGTCCAGTGCCAGCTGGCGTTGTACTAGGTCTTTGCATGACTTGGCACTTGCATTTGTGTGAGAAATGAAGGCTAATGCTCTAACCTTCTGACTCGGGCTCAGAAGTAGGCACTATTCTTTCTGATTATGTGGGAATTTCAGGGCACACAGCCATTTTGAAAAAGAAAAAAAAAAAAGATAAACTAGATTTTGTAAATTATGATGTCAGCATAAACTTTGCCTTATTTTGATGTGATTGAGTTACATTACTGAAGACCAAGCAGTGTTGCCCATTCCGATTGTTCAATGTTTGTTAGAAGACAACACCTACACAAACAAGTTCTTTCAGCAAGCAAAACTTCACTGCTTTTGGTCTCTGGGTTTAACACCTATGATGGAAAGAATAAAAGTCAAAACCACCAGAAACATAAAGCCTTTGATTACTATTCCAGCAAAGTCGAAAGACTCTTCTGCCATAAATTTCTGTCATGTTACATTTTTTCATCCACAGGCTGAAGTTTTTTGTGTTGAAGTTTTAATAGCCATTTGTACTTGTGCCAATGTTATCCTCGAGCTCTTCATGTTTAATGTTGAACTTCTATAAAATTCTAAAAAATTCTATAAAACACCTGCATTCCTGGAAATGCCTTAACTCTATACATTCTTGTATCATATTTTCCTTAATTATAGCTATTTTTGCAACTAATTATTCCCATAAAACTCACTATTCTACATCTTCTAACAGGAAAGGTTAAAGTTATTATTTTTCTCATTAGAGCCACGTATGGGAAGGAGAGACATAAGCAACAAGAACATATTTAAAAAAGTATGATTTGTACCATAATTTGCATCATATTTGGTATGAAAGTAATAACTTAACATGTTCTTCTATATTTGGATGCCATACAGACAGATTCTCAAGTAGGATCATATATTTTTATTATTACTGACTTGACTGCATGGGGTTTAATATTTTTCAGTAAGATTCAATATTCTAAGTCGTATATTCTGAAGTAGTCTGCTTACATGTGGGAGTACAGGTTTATGATAAGAAAGTTCTCTTTTCATTAATTGTATTATGAATTCTCTTTATTATATATTATATATAATGTATTTTATATAAAATGTATTGTATTCTAATAGCATGTGAGATCTTGGTGCTGAATGGACTTCCTGAGGCAATGAACTTGGGATGAATTTAAAAACCACTGTTCAAGCTGACACTTAAGGTGTGTTTCTTTCCCAATTTTCAGAGAACTAAGAGCATCTGTATGGACAGGTTCTACAGCTGAGGTGTTGAGGTGGATTAGCATGACCATTGGCCCGTGCTTTGAGATACAAGGTAATAATTTGGCAATGTGGTTTCCAGTAAAATTCTTTAGTCTTTTTCAAAAGAAATGGAATTTTATCTTCCCCTTCTACATAAAAGTTTTAAAATTTACTGTATTCATCTGGTGCCTTGACTAACATTATGCTCTGATTATAATGCAATATTAACATTAACTCACTGCTATATGGATATACTCTTTGATTTGGTAACTGCATAGTGTAATCTCACTTCGGCAAGAAGCACCAGAAGTAGTTTCCTTTTATACTATGCTTCGCTTAGGTTATTTGTATTTATTCAGCTTTAATAAAATCTGTAAAAGGGTATCCTGAGTTATAGTGCTTTCAAAGAGCAATAAAGGCCAGAGCCTTTGTGAATTTCTCCATGTTTTAATTAGGAATCTATTTGATCATCTCTAAAATTAATCTTATGTTTCTCACAAAATCTTAATCTGCAGCTGTCCATATTGTACCTGTTTCTGTGGAGAAAAACAAAAAAAAAACAGAGCTTTTTTACTCTCCAGCAATTTGAAGGGATTTGAATGATAAGGGGAAATTATTTAATGGGAGAAATTATTTATGTTTGGGTTTCCCCCTCAGGGGGAAAGAAGTATTAATAACTTGTGTGATGAACCTTTAAAACAGGAAGTGACCAACTTATTTCCTTGAACTTGATGAAAACTATAAGCCCACCTAAGTCTTGCCATAGCCCTTGGGAAGGTAAAATTTTACTAGCTAATATCTCAATTATTATTCTGAGGCACTGTCCTGCAGGTGCCTCACTGTTAACACACATGTAACAACTGTTTTCTATGCATAGTGCGTGGTCATTTTATTGCTTAGTCGTAATTATTGAGTCTCAGGAATAATTGTTAGGCATTAAGACCACATGAAGCTCAGATCTTGGTATCCAGTGTAACTGATGCGTATGCATGTAGAAGCTTTTGTTTCAAAGCATTTCAAATCCAAGCTTTTATTTTTATATTGCCTAAATGTGTCAAGTAAACACAGTCTGATTTCTTCAGTGCAGAGATATATTTACACTAAAAGACTGTGAATCCTCTAAAAATATAGCAAGCTATATTTAAAACAAAACCAGAAGATTCAGATATGTTTTAGAATAGCAAGAAATTATCAGCAATGATATCAAATCCCCCAAAATTATCTCAATAAACACAAAAGCGCTGAGGGAAATGTAAATGCTAATTTTAATTGAGAACTGAAAAAAAATATTTAGATCTGAACTTTAACTTTCTTGTTTTCTGATATTTCTAAGCCTCATTTACTAAATTATGATGCCTAAATAAAAAATGAAATTATATGTGTAATTTATGTCTGCTTTTTCATTGCTGGAGCATATTTCAAGGAAACACAGGGAGCTAATTTTATCTTCTAAAGAAGCATTGTTGTGCAGTGTAGTTTTTGGAAGACTGTGCTAAAAAAATGTGGGTTTCGTTGCTGCTTGACCTAGTGAAAGCTGGTTAGTATTTATCAATTTCAAGACCTATAACCCTAAACATATCATTGCTCTATCTAAAAATCTAAAGTAACATGCAGATGTTTGTTTGCATACTTTGTGATTATTTAATCTCTGATTTCAGTAATTATTTACTGCTGCAGATACCTTTGCATTGTTTTCAAATGTTCTCCAATCCTTTTTCTTTCCAGACTTCAATAGAAAGAGGAAAAAGTAATCTGACATTTTCATCAGACTATCAGTTTTGGTTCAAGGTTTTAATTTCTTTTTTGCTATTAAAAACAAATTTGAACTCAGGAAATAAGATTCTAAAAATAAATACATAAATTCCACTTAAATCCAAATTAAGGTTCAGGCCCTACACTTGTCCAGAAACCTTATCATCCATCCCACATGAGAGATCATTAATTGCCAGCATTTTCTATCTTTGTAGGGTAAATTCCCACTTTTTTATAACAAACATCAGGAGAGCAGAGTTTCATTCTATGTCTGCTGAATTCTACAGCAGCAACAATGCACCTCATTGCAGAGAAAAGCTGAGTGACTAAGAAAACACCTGAAAGATTCCTCTCGGGCTCTCTTTCATTGTTTTGCCAGTGGAGAGGATCAATCATGCTTTCATGCACAGTTTTCAGAGACTGCAGCCATTCCAAGCCTGCATTTGCTGAGCTTTGTAGCCTGTTCTTTTGTTAGAATGTGCTTAAGGTCAGACTCTGATTAGCTCTTTCCCACAGATTACTGGAATATTTTTCCTTAATAGATCTTTTTACTGATAATATTGCTAAGTATCCCGAGAAAGAAATCAAACCGAGACTAAGCTTTGTTCTCCATTGTTTGACAAAGGATATTGTAATCTGGGAAAAAATATTGCACCCTAAAATATTTTGAGCATACTAGACCCATGCAAAAGATTCATCAGAACCATGCAAAGGCCAGGCAAGTAGGACATCTACTCTGAGTGCCCACTGAAGGAACATGGGCAACAGGAAAAGCAAAACCCTGTATTTTACAGATGGCTCCTGGAACAAAGGATTCAGGCTCACAGTGAGGTAGGAGAAAGGAGGCAGCGTGGGCATGAGGGATGTCTTGTCAACTGCATGGAAACCTAAGGAGGGAAACATGCTCACAGGGAAGAAAGGGTTCCCCTGGAATTAAATTAGCATACAGTGGCTCTGACTGTGCTTTTATAGTACAGGTTTTACAAACTGCTATAATACAAAACTCTCCTCTTTTAATTTGTTCTATAGAATCATAACTCTCTTTTCAGGGGATAAGCTCTTTGCAGCATAAACTCTTTAAATATAGAGCATATCTAAAGCACAAGATTATACTCTGTGAAATGCAGCTATGCTAAACCAGTAAGACAAAACTTCAGCTAAATGGAAGGATGACAGAATTACATTTGTGTGGTTACACAAAATACACAAAAATGAAGAACAGAAATGGCAGCTATTCCAGACAGTAACTGTGGTTGCTATCCTATGTTACAGCATTTTGTTGGAACATAAATAATTATTCTGACAATAGCAGTGCAGAACTCATCCTACAATCATAATTTTAGCCATCTACTTTAGATCATAATACATATAATTTACAAACACAGAACCACTTGAACAAATTATCTTGTTCAAATGTCACATCCTACTCACCCTTCCATTCTCTCCTTTGTATTTCAAGTCTTTTCTCTTTATTTGAATCACAAAAAAAAATATACATTTTTAATTGCATTTGCTATAAAGCCCATGAGAAAGTGAGCTAAGTTTTCTTTTTTCTCATAAAGTATTGGCAGGCTTATGAACTGTGTGGCAGGTACTGAGAATAAATAAGAACAGGTCCAATGAAATTGGTAATGTCTGATGATTTACACTCACTGAGGACCTGAACTGGATTACAAATTGCACAGTCATTTCTGTCCTTAATTATAGTTACGCCACCTCACTGCAGAATGAACTTTTAGGGGGAGCTTACATTGAGCCTACAAAATATTTATGGATGGTGATGATACATTAAAAGGAAAGGAATTTGCTTTGCTTACATTTCCATCTCAGCTTTCACTTAGAACATGAATGCTTGTTTTCTACCTTGAACTCTGGTAGTAGATTTTTTAGGAATCTTCCACTGAAACAATGAACTTCAATACTGGAAACCTAAACTTTGCTTGTGTTTAATATGCAGCTGTGCCTTTCAGTTATTTTTAAATATATTTATTAGCAAGTATCTCAAAAGAGTGTTAAGAAATTCCAATTAGTTTACACTTCTGTAGACAAGCATTCCAATGAGAAGTTCCATGACTAGTATTAAAACCAGTGAAGACCATAAAGACATTTTCTAGATGGAACTGTACAGAACAACTGGAATTGTCAAGGAAAGCAAACATACCTGCAACATCTTAAATAACTGCAGTGATTAACTGTACCACCACTATTATGTTCATACATGTTCAATTTGAACTTATACTGAAACAAGTAGAAGGCTGCTGGCATTATCAGAAACAAAGTGTGTATTAGAGGTGAAGAGGACAGAGAGCTCGCTCAGAGTCTAGCAAAGGAAGATCAAAAGAATCCTTGGTGTCTGCTGGAAGGCTCTTCATGTAGGAGAGAGTCACCTATGTGAGCTAAAAAAAAAGTGGGAATAGTAACAAATGTTTATTAATTAGAATAAATTTAGTCTGGAGAAGTGGAAGATGTTTTAACATGGATGTTCTAGAAGTCATTCCCATAGGATTAGTTAAGGAGAAAAAGCTTTGTTCCCTGTAAAATTTATAACAGGATTATATGATACTATGTCTGTGGAAGTAGAAGATTGCCTTAGATACACAGAAAACCACATTAACTTAATGCTTCTAATTCATTAAAAATTCTAAAGGTTTTAAGGTTTCTGAATTTTTAAAGTGAAATAAGTGGAGAAAAAATGTCACAGGTATCAAGTCCAAGAAACAGAGTAAGATTTTTTTTTTTAATTATACAGACTACAGACTAAAAATTGTTTAGTTTTTTAAAATCATATTTGGTATGAAATTTTGGCTTCCTCTCTTATCAACTGGACTCTTCATTTATGGATCTAATTGTGGTGGGTTTAACCAGACAGAAAATAGCATACTTAGTGACACAGGGTCTCAGCTTTAAGTCAGAAAACCAGAGAATTTCTCCTGGATGTGCCAAAATACACAACCACAAGACAGAGATGAGAGCATTTTGATACAAACAATGGGATTGAGAGATATAAAGCACTTCCTAAGAGCAAAATATTTTTACTTGCTTATGTTCAGAAACTTTTCTCTTGCATTTGGATCTTCCATAGTACTTTTGGGCCAACCAGATATAGCATTATAACCATATATATTATAACCATATATATCCTAATCAGTAACAAACTATATGGGAAGAAGATGGTTTAATAATGCAGTTTGGAATACTGAAAATGCATTTTGACTGAGGAGAAATGTATTGTAGCCCAGCTACTATAGAGCCACTGACATTATAAAGACTATCAGCAGCAGGACACTTCACCCAACAGTAAATGCTTATAGCATATGGGACTATAGTTTCAATGACTGTATTGCAGCAAAATTCCAAGTGATGATTCAGATATTCCCATTATATCCACGATCCAGCTCTGCATTGCATGTCTTTCTAGACAACATTTTTCTAGCATGTAAAATGATTTTTTTGAAGAGTTGGTTGGTTAAGACCTGCATTCTCCATTTATGTCTGTTTTTCTGCTTAATCCTTATGCAGAATGTTTTCTGCATGCAGTTTGCTTGTGCTTCTTTATTGTCTTTATACTTTAGTTTACAGTATTTCTGCGCTTTACTGCTGCTGCTCTTAAATCATGGTTTGTAAGCCAAGAGCTGAAATCACTTTCAGCTCTGACATAACTCTGACCAGGAACTCAGGACTGTAGTGTGGTAAGAGAGACACCCTCTGAACGAAACAATGGAAACTGCAGCAACATAAAATTCATAAAACATAAAACAAGAGAAAGATTGTCTCAAAAAACTACCTAAACCACACCATTAACTGCCCTAATTTCATGTAGTACAAATAGTGAAATATACTTTGTGTGTATTAGAAATATTACAAAACAATTTTTTTTTTTTACATTTTCCAAAATTTTCATTGAATACTTTAAAGAAAATCTATTTTACAACTGTCATTTAAGTAGAACCTAGAGCAAACTTAGTAGGGTATTTGTCTACAATCTTAATACTTGTGCATATGGTTCCTACTGATAACAACTGGGCTAAATGAGACAACAATAGAGATTTCTGCACATCAGCTACATCTAAAGCCACATCCCAAGGGTGAAAGCTTTGTACCATTAAAGGTAATGGGAAAATTCTTCATGACTTCAAAATGGATGATAGCTCACTGTCTAGAATAAATATGCTATGATACATGGATATGTACAAAATGGATAACAATTTTTCTTTCATCCAGTCTTCCTTAATATATGCACTTGAATACCAGTCCTTCAACTATAGGAAAGAAACTGAGATTAATACTGTACAGCTAATCATAAAAAGGCAGTTCCTATGCACTGCAAAGTAAGTATCTGCTAACAGGTCCAGGTTAAATAAAAAGAAAAAAAGAAGTCAAACTTACCAGAAAATTCCAGGGTTTTGCTGGACTTTTATGATAGAAAACCTTTTAAATGGGCAGTACTGTTATGACAAGTTTGGTAGGATATGTTAATTTCAGTGATGCTTCATTTTCAACAAGGAATTGGGGAAGAAGCAGGGGAAAGTCCTTGCACTAAAGCTCTGAGTCACCCAGGCTAATTTCTCCAACATGGAAACAGTAATTTTCAGTACAAATATTATACCAAATAAAAATACTTTATCCAAAATAAATATTGTTTTAAATATTAATATCATATTTAAGACAAAAATCAATATCACTGGAAAATCAAAAAACTACAGAACAAAGTAGAATTCTTTTTGCATATTGAGATAATTCTTGGGTTTATTTCATTATGTAAAAATGCATCATTGTTATTCAGTTTTGGAAAACTGCAGAAAACACAGATTGTCTTCCAAAACATGAAATTCCATTTTTGACCAGCTCTAGAAATTAGCAATAATTATCTCCATATTATTTTGTGCATATTGACTTTTAAATGTGCTGCCTACATGTTTATTTTTTATCCACATCTGATCAGCTAAAATATCCACATGGTTTGGTTTGGAAAGATCCACTGAAGTTGGTTTTGAAAAATAATGTGGGCCAGCAGATATTCACTCGATCTGTATTCCGAAAGCTTTATGAATCAGAAACACCGGCATTTCTTAAATTACTGGGTGCCTGACTTAGCACAATCTGTCATCGGTTAAAAAATATAGAAGTGATGAAATTCCCTTGGTGTTCTGTGGAATACAGGCAGAATGCTCCCACCTCCCTGAAGTTTTATTTTGTTTTCCTCCTCTACGATGAGAAAATTGGTGACACTGTGACAAAAACATACTACACAAAAATTACAAATTTAGGCACTTTATGAGAAACTGACATACTGTTCTAAAGCTGAGTGTTACTTTCTTGGTAACTAAAGTGTTTATAGGATTATAAAATGCTTAGGATGACAACAGGATATATATATCCAAAATATTTACAAGCAAAGTTGCATTCAGACTTTTGAGGGGGTAATGAGGGAACCCTAAACAGACATTTTTACTGGGGTAAGTAATCCCTCACAACTTTCTACTGCAGTTTTCTATAAGTGTGGAAGGATGTCTCATACTTTCACTCACAGATGAAAACCAGAGTTATATAGGACTATCACTGGACTTCCCACCAATTTGCTAACATGCACAGACATGGAGAAATCTGAGAATCTTTGGTTCTGTTCCAGGCTCAGGAAAATTTTATGCTGGGCGTTGACTCAGTTCTATTTCCTTATAAAAGATGTGTGTGTCACTGCTTTTCTTTTGCTATTCTTTGTGTTTCCGCACAGTTCCCCTAGCCACTCAGTTCATCACCTCCTCACCTATTACTTACAAATGGGCTCTACTGGCACCTAATCTCTTTTGTCCAAATTTCCCCATCCAAACTCTTTCTCTTCATGGCCCCAGCAGGTTCTGTTTATCTTCCTTCTGTGTAAAGTCAGGGATCATCTTTTGCATGGCACAACTGAAAGCAGAACAAAAGTAACATCTCTGGTTCATTATCAACTGCACTCTGCAGTTACTGCAGGCAGAATCATTTGGGCATGAAGGTAGCACGAATGCATAGAGTTCTGTCTGTTCTTCAGACCACAGCAAGGGTTTCCTACAGTAGAAGTGACTGTAAGAAGGAGCTAGTATTAAAGAGCACAGTTGCAGACACATCCACTTACCAACCCAGGACCTGTCATACACAATGCTGACCAATCCTTACAAATACTTTTCCAAATCCCTTCTTTTTTTCTGTTTTTGCTGTCACAATTTCTCAACAGAAAGCACAGCTGAAGCTAGGCTCTTCCTGCTGCAGTGACAGAATCTCAGATGTTCTCTAGAATAGAGTTCTTTCTAGTAGCTACTGTGTTTTGGATTCAGTATAAGAAAGTCGATAACACATATTGGTTTAGCTGGCCAAAGGAATATTCCATAGCATAGGCATCATGTTCAATATATAAATGGGGGTTGGCTGGGGGACAGGAATTCTCCATCACTTCTTGGCATAGGCTGGGCAACTGATCATTGGGTGGTGAGAGCGACTTGTGTTCTATCACTTTATGTTTTATGTTCTTTTACAATTATTACTATTATTATTATTTTCCTCTTCCATTACTGTTGTATTGAACTGACTTTATCTCAACCCACAAGGTTTTGGTTTTCTCTTTTCTCTTCTTTTCTCCCTCTCCTTCTACCCTACCAGGGAGAAAGTAAGCGAGCAGCTGCATGGTCCTAGTTGCTGGCTGGGGTTAAACCACAACATTAGAACACAGGGCAATTCACAATGTGAAAGCTCACAAGATTTTTCACCAAAGCTCAAGGTAATTTTTTCAGTGTATACTTACAGCTCAACTGTAATACTTCACCTTTTGTCCTCTGGAAAAGTTATTAGATGCTGGGAGATTCTTCTGAGGATTTTTTTTTGGGGGTCCTCCCCTGTTCTTCCACAGAATTTTTTGCCTTTCAAACTGTTACAGCCCTCTTCAAGGAGAACTTTAAAAACCTGATCATAGCTGCAGCTGAGGTGATGCAGAAACCACCTGGAGCTATCTGCAGGGTTCTCTGTCAGCAACCTGGTTGTCAGTCCTCTCCAGAGTCCTATAACAAAGCTTTAGTCAATTCACACAAGTTCAGATGGAAAAACCCTGCATGCAATGATGTTTATTTTAGGGACTAAGCACTGTCTTGTTGCATTGGAACCCAAAATTTCAGAAGTAGATATATTCAATTAGGAGAGTTTTGTTCTGCTATAATTTTTCAGAGTACACAATAGCACTTTGTCATTGCCAAGTGGATGAGTTACATAGAAGACACTATATATATATTTTAAAAACCCAAAACAAAATAAACAAAAAACCAAGTGCATGCTGTTCTGCTGTTGAAATATTTTATGATTTAATCTATTTATTTAACTATGATTCATTTGCAATAGTCTTTGCAAACTATTAGAAAGAAGCTCAGTTATTTGTGCCTAATGATTAACTTTAGTCTGGAGCAAAGGAGGCTGAGGGGAGACCTTATCACTCTCTACAGCTACAGAAAGGAGGTTGTAGCAAGGTAGGGGTTAGTATCTTTTCACAAGTAACGAGCAGTAGGACAAGAGGAAATGGCCTCAAGTTGCTCCAGGGGAGGTTTTGATTGGATATTTGGAAAAATTTCTTCCCTGAAAGGGTTATCAAGCATTGGAACAGGCTGCCCAGGGAAATGGTTTAGTCACCGTCCTTGGAAGTGTTTAAAAGACACATAGATGTGGCACTTAGGGGCATGTTTAGTGATGGACTTGGCCATGCTAGGTTTATGGTTGGACTCAGTGATCTTAAAGGTTTTTTCCAACCTAAAAGATTCTGTAATCATACGCTACAGAAAATTACAGGTTACATTATCGATACTTAAGCCCAAGCTACCTTAACACAGAGAACAAAGATTGCTCTGTAAACTAAGAAATATTATAGAATAATATAAGGTTTCAGAAAAAAGTGATAAATCTTTATGAATAAACAGAGCAACAGGTGTAACAATTTAAATTTAACACAGAGACGTGAACAAGAGGAAAAAAATCAACTAAGGTGGCAAGAGGAAACATGAGGGTGGTATATTGGATAAAGAACATGAATGACGCTGACAGTAGACCTTTTCAAGCTCAGGCTCAGACTTGCTGTTAAGATCAGTGATTAGCTTAACAATTCCATGCTCTAAGTCTATACTGGCCAACTGTGGAGAAGTTCTGGCCAAGTCCTTCGATAGGTGGCCAGAAACTGAAGAGAAGCTGGCCTCAGGAACCTGTGAACAGGTGAGATTTCTGCAAAAGAAGCCTGAATGATTTGGAAGATTATTTCAATAGAAGGACATGGAAACAGATCAGGGAGTGAAATGGGTTATTACAACAAAAATATTTAAAAGAAGCAGGTGAAGCAATAGGCATGAATTTCATTTCTCCTGATGTTCTACCATCTATGCACAATTCATAAACTACTTATTATTTTATAATAAAGCATTATAATTTAATAATTATGTATGACAGG
>JAOXNG010000004.1:13039113-13050250 GCA_028566535.1 Scolopax minor
GCTAAGGCAAACTCGTCATCATCAGAGACATCAAAGACAGAGGATGCAATCTCTTTGGCTAGTCTGGATGAGAGCTAGCATGCAGGGTACAAACTCCGAGTGCGGTCACTTCAGGATTAAGTCTTAGCTTCAGTCTAAAAAAAACTCTTGCCAGGCAGAAACAAGTATCACTAGCTCTTTCCAAACCAGAGCCGTCTTGCCCACATTCTTGCCTATTCTGAAGACTTCAGAGAAAGTCCTTCTCTTTGGCTCATGATTACGTTGCCCCAGCGAGCTCCCTCAGCTCACACTATGCTGAGAATACACACATCCAAAAGCCATCAAAACCTCAGTATGTAACCACCTAAAATCTTGGAACATAGTGAGATAGTTCAAGTACAGGTGTTGCTGAAGTTCCTCTACCTGTCTGGGAGCTTCCTAGAATTTAAGAGCTAAAAATGCTGCAAAACGGGCAGCCCCTTCCCCAAAGTCCTAGGCATCTGTTCAAGACAGAGCTGAGCAAGCCTCATAATAATAAAAAAGGTCTTGTGTACGCCACAACACACTAGCAGCTTGTCAAAATATCAGTTGAAATAGCAGGTTCCAAGTCATTAAATCTCAGTTTATATTATACTCCTGAGACTCCTGAAGTGGCAGAATGGTGTGCATTAGTGTGTAGGCAAATAAGAGACAGATGTTGCATTGACCTCTTCTCTCTGGCATCTAGCCCTCTATACTGACAGTTGCACTAAAGATGTCTCTAGAGTCGTACTGCTGACTCCACAATAATAGAAATGGAAGGTGAATTCATGAAGATAACATCACCTGATTCACATCACAAAGACTGCAAATTGTATTAAGGTCACACATTTCTTGGTGGGAAACATTCTTGGGGACAATTAATATTAAGCAAAATCACTCTGATCAATCGTAAAGAAGACATTGATATTTTAACTAAAATTTCTTAAATTATCTGTGAAAGCTTAAGTGAGAGAGCAGGAATTTGAAATGCCAAAACAGGAAAGAAGTTTTATTCTTTATATTAAGTTTTATGTTATGCTTTTATGGTTGACTCTGCATGCATTTAATGCTGACATAAAAGAATTAAATTAAAACTTAAGGAAGAAGAGGGACAGTCACTCCCAAATGAAATGTAAAGAAGAAAATGATGGACAAACAGGCCACAAACACTGCAGAAATGTACACAGCTATGGTCTTGTTCTACTGGATGGTCCACACGGAGAATTTCAGCTGAAGGTTGATGCACAGCTCAGCAAATACCAAAGACTCTGCTCAGATAAAGTGTTCACCTTCAGCTAAGCTGAAGCAAACCTACTCAAGGACATGTAATAAAAATACGTGGCTGCAAATCCTCCAGAATACAGTAGAAAAGTTTGTTTGGATACGAATGTTCACATCTCTTCAATTTGTTTTCTTCCTGCCCTTCAAAATTTCTAATGTAGAACCATTGGTTAAACATCTGTCTACTCGGTCCTTCCATCTTTATTGTTGCTGAAAATTTTTGGAAGCTGATAATGAGTTGGTTGCAATGAGAATTAATTGTATTTTTCCTAAACTTATGGGAAAAAAAATATTATTTTCAAGAGTTCTGTATCATTCCAGCTTTTTGTGGAATATAATATTTGTTTCAGTTTTGTAGTGAGGACCACAGCTGTAGCATTACATTTAAGCAATCTGCAGGAACAGGCGGTTTTGACAATATTGATCAGATCTTTCAAGGACAATTAAGCATTTGTTTTTATCACCTAAGGTAATTTTTACTTTGTAAAGAGTCTAACCATTTACTGTTGCTTTTTGTAAGCCTTACTATGTTGACTTCATCTGTGCATAGCAGTATCACTTCACCTAGTCCAGCAGAAGATACATAAACGTTGGAAAAGTTTCCCTGGTTGTTGAACAAGCAAGTGTCATTAATTACTAACATAATTGAACCTGTATTGGTTTAGTGTACTGAAGCCAGTAAAGCCAGTATGCTTGACGTTGTATATCCTCTACATATATAGGAGATTTCATTTCTGTAAGGAAGTTTCTGAGGAAACTTCATTGGCTTTTACAAGTTCTCTGATAAGATTCAAACCAAGATACACTTAAACACACAGTATGGGGGTATTTGCTCAGGGGCATCCTGTTATTCTGTCAGTGATGTTTCAGCTCTATTTCTGAACTGGGTATTTTTAAGACACCTATCACCAGGAATATACCATCTGGTACATACCATCTGGGATACCTGGTCTGCAATGGGTTGATGATTATTTCCTTAATTAAACACATCTTATCTACCTCACAGTGATGTCAACAGTAATGGATTGTAGTGGTAATGTAGATCAATTGCATATACAATATATACACACTCCCTCATGGGCATTTGGAGAGCTTCTGAAATATAAATGATGTGGTAGAAATAGTATTGGTGTCTCAATGGCGCCCTTGTCTTCCAATTGCCCTGATCTTAGCTCATCTTTTTCTACCATTTCTCCTGCATCTCACAGTTTTTCTATAGCAATAATTTACAAATCCCACTAGGAGTGTGTATATATTGCATATTCAAGCACACTGCAGCACTTCTATAATGAATACACTGTGCAGAGGCAGAGTATTGACTGCAAAAAATTGCAACCCGCTGGCAAAATTTCAGCCAATACCAGAAAAAAAATTAATGTTAGGGCCCTCAAACACAGAGTAACTGGAAAGTATTAATGATATGAAAATGGACTCCTTACAGATTAAATGAAGACACAGAAAAAAATATGGATTAGCCAACATCTTCTGAATTGTTCATAGAGTTCTTGAAAGATTTCTTACAAACTAAATTGGAAATGACAAAAACATGTAGCTGTAATTAGGACAGAATTTAATAAATTTACTTGAGTAGATTATGTATTACCTGTTTTAGAATATTTAGGATAACAAAGGCCCTTTGTGTAGTGACAAGCCTGAAGGAAAAAACCCTAGTACATCACAAGCAATGCACTTGAGAGGAAAACACGAGTATATGTACACATGTACAGGGGAGCTGATGGAAAGATTAAAAGCCACTAGAAATTGATCACATCAGGACCAAGGTAGAACTAAGAAAACCCGCTGTTCCGTTCTGTCTCCCAGCAGTTATCAGTGAAGCAGAGATCTGGATGCTCACACAGATTAGTACAAAGCAGAAACCCTCCGAGAGAGCGAGAACTGCACGTGCTGCGTGCTTGTTGCTTGGAACGAAGAGGTCTGGAGGAAGGGCTTGCATATGGAAATGTTGTATATTGTTAACATTATAAGAACTAAGTGGCTCCAAGTAAGATACCAATAAGGTCATCACTGTTAGGAGGTTGGGATAGCAGTATAAAAGAATGTTAAACAATCAGGAAGGGCAATCATGGTATTATGTGTTATACCACCGGTTAAGAGGAAGAGATAAAGGGTGCATCTCTACTAGTAAATAAAATTTGTTATGGGCTTTTCCTTGGTCTATCCTTAACATTAAATTAACTTACAATTCAAAGCAGAATATCCATATAAAGCTGGTACAAAGATATCTACCTCAGCAGAAACAAAGAAAATAAACAAATACAAGTCTCTCTATCTGGACTTAGGATCAGCTGTCTCCAATACTTTATTTTAAAAAATGGAAAATTAAAAAACAGTCACCTTGATAATTATTTCTGACCATCAATTATATGGCCCAAAATTAATACTGATTATTACGATCTTCAAACACATATCAAAAACATAAGCTGAGCATTTCTTTCCAAACTACTGTTGTTCTTTTTTATTGCAAAAGTGGGAAAAAAAATAATAAAATAATTTGGATTTCAAATCCTTTGTTTGTCTTTCTTTGAACTATTTTCCTTTCTTCTTAGCATGCCTTGTTTTCTGATTGAAACACAATATATGATAACCCACCAAACCGTGTTCAGAGGAGCAATCTTAGGTGGGAGGAAAGAAGTAAAAAGGCTGCACTGAACAGAAGGAAAAAATAATCTACAGGAGTGATAATGATGTGAAACTCCATAAATCATTGTTCAAGATACCTCTGTTAGCACTCTAAAAATACCACTGGCATCCCGTTTAATAATACTTCAACGTTAAGGATTTCTGCATTTTGAATTTTTATTCTTTCCAGAATTTTCTTCCAAGTCTTGAGTTTGCAGTAGGTATATTTATAGTTTGAAGTACAACATACCTGCTGAAAACACAGCAGTGTAATCAATTACCTTGCCTAAAAAAATAAAATCTTAAAACTTGATCATTCAAACAAACACCAAGGAAACACTACCCGTCCAAGAGTGATGAAAGACATTCCTAATAGAACATAAAATGCAAACACACAAACAATCTTGGCTGCAGTGTAATCTGTGTTTGTGAACAAAGATTTGATTGAATTTTCTCAAAGCTGGATGTGAAAGTTTTTGTCCTGGCTGTATATTTGTAGACATTTTCTGTCTGGCCCTTTGCTATTGCTATTTCAATTACAGAGATGGAAAAGGTCATGTGATTCCCAATGTATAACAACTGAAAAAGACATGTTAACTTATGCCAAAAAAACCCCAAACCAAACCAACAAAAAAAATCTCACCAGAAAAAACCCCAACTTCTGTCTCCCCTATACATTCAAAGTTTCATGATGGGAAAACAGATTCACTCTTAAACTGCAGGGACTGCTCTGAATGCTATGGCCAACTGCCTAAAATATTCACACATCTTAAGCAAACCAAAGTATGGACTTTTGAGCACACAAGCACCGGTACATACTCTGACTATTCCATTTATTTCATCTGTATATTTTTATTAGTTGGTCAAACTTCTTCAAAGTAAAATTTAAGTTCATTTAATTATCTGACAGTTTGGAAACAGCAAATAAAAACTGACAACAGTGAATTCAGAAAGGCATGTGCATGCAGGAAAATTGTTGTTTTATGAAGTAAATGGGGAAAGTAAGAGTACAGCACTTCATATGTAATAACTATTAGTTGTAGTGAGAAAAATGCATTTTTTCATAATACAAACACATTTAAAATATTTTTAATACTTATATATTAAATATGTATGTACGTTATACCATGCACTGTGTACACAAACATGTATATATTGCCACTTATGCAACTTTCCCCAGTAATCCAGGAAATCAAGGTACAATTCTCCAAGTTCCTCACCAGAACAGTTCCTCACCGGTTCCTCACAAGTTCTCCAGAATACAGCAATTTTATTATAATACAAACACTGCTCATTTATTCTATTGTGTTTATCATAGAAGAATTAGGAAAAAAGAAATTCTAGGTTATCCCTGAGGTTGCTCTCTGTTCATAAGCTTTTCTGCTGCCCCCTCACCTAATTCTTAATTCCAGGGGTCAGTTTTAGGCAGAAACCACCAGTATCTTATGTAGCTAAACTTCTGAACCAAAACACCTCCAAGTAACAGTCACCTCTGGAAGCCCTAAAGCTCTTTCTGAAGTGCTGCAATTTTTGATACACTGCCTTCTGCAGCCAGCAGAAGGGACAAACTGACAAAAATGTTCACATTGTGCCTAGATGCAAATCTGTACTGCTACTTAATGACCACACACAGATTCACTGATGAACACAGAGCCATAGACTATGGCTCTTTTTAAAACTACTATGATGAAAGTAATCTCAAGAAATTCTGAATTTTTAAATGTATGGCTCAGCTTTTGAACATGCATTTTTAGTTTTTACTTTGATCTCAGCATACTACTTTCATTAAAGAAAAATCAACCCATTTTAATTTGTCCACTTAATTTCTCAGTTTGTTCACTGTGATATGAATAAACCTAAAGTGTCTAATCAGATGATGTGAAGAGTTAACATAATTTCCATAATATCCACTTGGTGTTATAAAATCTTTGCAATATCTTGGGATGAACTCTTAAGCATCCCTGCCTTTTCTTTCCAGTCTTGTCCTTTTGTATTTCTCCAAATTAGAGGGTTTCCTTGTTTTTACTGGAGTTAAAAATGGGATAACTCTTTCTGGCTTCCACAATCAAAAATTTTTCATCTCACACACAGCAATCTAACATGTCAAGGTCCTGGTTGCACAAAAATTTCATCAATTTAGGCTAGCACAGTTCTCAGAATAATATTCTTTAGCTGGCTATTGATGCCAAGCCAACAAACCCAGCATGGATTATTCTTATTTATCTCAGTCTTTACCTTTAATATTTGATGTACTAATTGAACAATATAAGCAATAAAGAGTGGTGAGGGCAGGGGCAGGAGGGGAATACAGGAGATCCAGAGAAAGTGAAAAACAAGCAGAGAAATGAGAAGGCTGTGATGAGTAGCACTATTATCTGATGATTTCTTACTTGCATTGCACACATACAGGGTTAGGCACAGTCCAAGGCCCCCAAACCAATCTGTGGGACTAAACAATCTTTTGATCTCTACATAGTTACAGCCGGAGCCAACCCTGCAGGTTCTCCCTGCGCTAGCTACAGATCAAAGGCAGATGAACAGACAGTCCTCCTCAGACACTGGCCATGTGATTTGACACAAATAATTACTATTAGCATAATGAAAACTGCAATTAGGAATTATCATGTACTTATAGTATCTTGCTCCATCATTACGTCTATTTATTTCACCTATTTTGTTAGTTACACTGGAGAATGAACATTAAAAAAGACCATTCAGAAAGAGAAGGAAATTGACCTAAGGTAAAAACCAGTAAGTTGTAGAAAACTGGTTATTGGCACAAAGGATAATACATTGCTTTGCTTTATCTTGTTACAGAAGTGCAAAGAGAACATTTCTGAAGAGATAACCACCTACATTGCCATTTCCATTGCCTTAGACTTGAATGCCTTTGGTTTATGGATTGCAATTGTGAATAAATTAGAATGATTAAGGTTTTGAAAAGGAAGCAAGACATGTTTATGTCTTCTTGCAAATACTCTGAAAAAAAAAACCCAAACCAAAAGAAAACAAAACAAACAAACAAAAAAACCCCACAAACCAAAAAAGAATACCAGAGGAATGAGCAGACATAATTATATAGGAAAATAAAAGGAATGGATTTTTTTTTAGTCATTTTAAAGAACTTTCATGAGATCTTTTTATAGAACAAACTAGTGGTGACATAGTAGCAAATAGCACTGTGACTTGCAGCAAAATAACTAAAGAAATGGAATCCCTTCAAAAGCTTGTTTCTATTTTATAAAAGGTATTCTAAAAGAAAACACAAACTGTCCTGCTCCCCTCTTGAAAGAGAAATTCCAGCGTTATATACCTCGTTACAGACAGCAGGATGAAATTTTCATACTTCAGAGTACAAAAGTGTTTAACACTGCCAGTTTTTGGATGTTTTGATCAGAATATAAGTTAACATCACTGCAAGAAGGGCTGGTTATCTCAATTTTTCTTGCATCATAGTCAGCCAGAAAACTAGTATTTAACAGCTCTCTAGTGACAGCTTGTTTCTCTACCAATCGTACAACCCATAGTGTACCATCCATTTGTTTTAACTGAAAAGATAAAGAACATACTTATATTAAATAGGCCCACTTCTATAAATGGACTGGAAAAAAGATTTCTAAAATTAAACTTTCTATATTAGACTACAAAGTATTCCAGTAATATGTATGCTTTATACTTAAAGACAGACATGAATTATGGATCAATAAAACATAGTAATTGTCCATCAAAAGTTTGAAGATAAACTAAAAGACGTGCAGTGAAGCATGGAAAGATCTATCCTTTTGTTCTTGAATGTCACAGAGAAAAATAAGTACTCCAAAATAGTAAAACAAATGGTTTAGGTTATGCAAGAGACTGACAACACCAAAACTGAATTGTCGAGTTTATACTACTAGGAGGAGCGGTGGACAAAATGAAGATTAATATAGATAAGGAAAAAGAATGGCAGCTCCAAGACATGCCCATAGTGATTTGATGCAAAGTACCGCTGCAGTAACACATCCAGCAGTTCCATTTCATATAAATCACTGGAAAAGCTTAGCTTTGAGCCTGTATATTTCTTAAGAGTTGTTTAAAAAAACCCCAAAACAACACAACAAAACCCAACAAAAACACACCACCAAACCTTGACAGATAAAGTAAGCTGTTTATTATCAAGAAATCACTTAATTACTTCCTTACTGAAGTGTACTTAGCTAGAGATGAGGGGCATAAGCTGCGGATCAGCACCCTTATTCTTAGTAAACAGAATAAAAAGATGTTTACAACTGGGAGGGAAAAGTGAACTGGGTTTACACTAAATACATTTGTTACTGAAATGCCCTACAATTCCAAAACTTAAACAATTACTATAAAGTCCCACTCAACCAACTTTCTAGTCCTGAAGGTATCTAACCTACAGATAAGACTATAACTATAGCTCCCAACTCGGTGCATTTTCCCTCATTAGCAGTGAAGGGGGTTACATGCTATAAAGCACGTTCAGCACTCAGTGTTACAAAACGGAGCTGAGGGGCCCTCTCAGCTCTCCTGAGGTTCTGCTGGGCCACTTCTCAGGATCATGTCAGAGGAGCTGTGCTCTCTTGCTCTGCAATATTTGAAATCCTCTTTTTCCTAGTTGTTTTTGTTCTCCCCTCCTAGACTTTAAATCTGCGATGATAAAAATACAGAGCTCTGCAGCATTAATTGCAGTTCAGTATGGCTGTTACAGCCTTCAGAGATGGCTATTTTTAGATGTTGAGGTAGAGGCACATTACCTACTGAAAGGAAAGGTGGGACAATAGGCACCTTAGTGGGAAAATGATGTCTGTCCTGGGGGACACCACTGGTTACAGGCCTCCAGCTTGAACCTGCTCCGTCAGTCAGAAACATCAGTCAAAATGAATATTTTTGTAAATCAAAATCATCTCTGAGAGGAACAGCAGCTCTGCTAAGATCAGCTTCTGGTGGAACATCTTATCTTAGGGCGTTGTGTTATGAAACAGGATTCAGATACAAAATGATGACTAACATTCTCATCAGAAATATGAATTTCCTTGGTTTGTTTTTTTTTTTTCCCCTGAGTTTAAATGAAAAGAAAATGGTGTTTTTCTCAGAATGAGAAGAATTGAAACACTTCAGTCAATGGGCATTGCCATTTCAGAAATCAATACCATGCAGAAGCTATAAAATGCATCATTTATAACAACTGACCTTTTCTCATCTCATCATGGCATAAAAGAAGGAACTTTTACCAGAAGTGTAATACTGTGCTAAGTTGCTTTGGTTGGCTTTAAACAGCAGCACTAAAGGAGTACTGAAAGCATGGAAGAGTGTCAGGCATTGACCATCCTATAGGCCTTCCTTTCTTAAACAAACAGGAGACCAGACAATAGGCACAATGCATCTTCCCAGAAGTGGCATTTTGAGCAAAATACTTCTGTCAAGAAAATACAACCAAAATATGATATCTGAATATTTTCCCTTCACAGTAGATTAATCATAGTACTTGTAATTTCAGGCTCCCATAAAATAATATGTAAAGAATATAAAAGATTAATTTTCCTATTATCTGTTCTGATTAAAATAGCCTCATACAAACAAGATCCATAATGAGAATTTCAAAATAGATAGAATGATAATATAGATTATGCAAGGAAAATCATTTTAGGCACGTTTTGGACCAAATACTAAGCTTCAAATTCAACAGAATTCAATATTCAATATTCAATAATATCATATGCAATATTCAATAATAGAATTCAATAGAATTCAATAGAACTGTAACTTTGTCATTAATTTTGACAGATGTTTGACCACTAATTATAAAATTGATGGGCTCATTTTAGAAAAATATGAAGGCTCACAAAAATATTGTAGCATCTTCCCATAGCCACTTTCTTTTCCACTGCATTTATCCAGTATTTAGGGGGGATAAGGAGAATCCTGAGGTAAATTAATTCTTAAAAAACTTTTACAATTAATTTCTAATGTTAATTTAAAATATAGTGGACTGCTGTTCTTGTCCATAGGCTGAGTGGCTACCAAAATATAGGAAGTTTGTACAAAAAGAATTCAGTCATCAATGTATTCCTCTGTTATACTCTTACCTAAGGGTACCTACCTTCCTCATCTGCCCATTGTTAAAAACAAAATTCTAGGTTGAATTTATTTGTACTTTTAATGATATTGCCTTCTAAAAGAAAATGGCAAATATCTCTTGGCTTCATTACAACTGCAGTTCCCTCGTGTCATGAATATTCATTTAAAAAGCGAGAATATTCATGGAAAGTAAACATAGAAAATATTATATTACATTAATAATAATATTATATAGAAATATAATATGTAATACAGAAGGTTATCAGCACACTTGTGTTTTTATAATTTGGTACTCTTAACACATTAAGCTAATTTGCATTGAAGTCTCTTGCTTTCATTCAAATTCCTAGCTTTATATCTTCAGTGAAGTGAATGGAGAAGAGTTCAATGACATAATGACAACAAAACTTATAAAGTGTTATGATTGACAAACAGTTTAGCAAGTTAACATTTCATTTGGTAAATTTTTAACTTACTATTAATGTTGGTTGACATCTGTCTTCTCTCTACACCCATCTTATGCTAAATTCCGTGATAATATTATTTAGAGCTTCAGAAAAAGAACATTGTGAAGCTATGCAGTAAAAGATTGACTCAGCGTCTGAGCTCAGGTCATAATTCATACTAAAAGCAGATGCCCTTATACAGAGTATGATTATGGATGTCTGCACCATCCCAAAACAGATTCAGAAGCACACATCAAAAACAAGTGTGTGTATAAATGAGCATGAAGTGAATAGAATTCAGTTGTGAAAAGAATTTGGTGAAAGAGGGGATGGTGGCCCCCAAAGAAGTGCCTTCTGTTAAGCATGAGTAAACAGAATAAATACTGAGGGCTGGCTGACACTCCAGAGGACTGTGCCACCATCCAGCATGACCTGGACAGGCTGGAGAGCTTGGAAGAGAAGAACTTAATGAGGTTCAACAAGGGCAAATGTAGGGTCCTGCACCTGGGGAGGAACAATGCCAGGCACAGGTTAGGGGTGGACCTGCTGGAAAGCACTTCTGAGGAGAAGGATCTGGGGGTCCTGGTAGAGAGTAAACTGTCCATGAGCCAGCAATGTGCCCTTGTTGCCAAGAGGGCCAATGGAATCCTGGGCTGCATAGGAAAGAGTGTGGCCAGTAGGTTGAGGGA
>JAOXNG010000004.1:13050884-13063510 GCA_028566535.1 Scolopax minor
ATTATATATGAATATATTATATATATAATATATTTATATATAATATAATATATTCTATATTATATAGAAAACTTAATAGAAAAATCAAAACCACATACGTGTCATTTTGATGCCATCACCAAGAAAAATATAATGGAAATTACCTTACTGTATTTCAAAATTATTTTTACTTTCTTTAAGCAACTATTTTCATTATTGTTTCCTTTTTCACTTAAAAATGCTCTGTTTTCTAAAGGCAGATTTTTTAGGATATATAAAGCATTTGTCTGGAAGACAATTTGGGCTAAGAGAGAAGAACTGATGATTGTGTATAGTGACCTTTTAGACTACTTTTACACCAGAGAGAATCCCCAGTGAAGACATTTAAGTAGGGGGATTTTTTTTTTTTTTTTAATTTTATTCTCTTGGTGGTTCTTTCTCAGAAGGTATCATTTAACTGATCTGTTTGCTTTCATATAAAGAGTAGCAAAAAATACCAAAACAAGAATGTCATCACGTGCATCTCTGAAAAGGACACAGTAGAAAAAAGGCAGAGGTATCTTGTATTAAAAGAAATAGATTGCACACTATTTTTGTGGTGTGTTCTAGCTATTGATTCACTCAAAGGACAGTAGCATTTCTCAGTTGCTCTGTAACCCTTCACAAGAAAACAGATGTTTGGGTCAGAGATAATTGTTTTCTAAGTTATGATTTATGGCTTACATGAACTGGCTTTTCAAATACCATTGTTTAAATACCCAATATGGGAACAATTATGATTAAGTAAACATGCTTTATGGAAAGATGCAATTTTTTATATTCTTGAGCTTTTAGTTGTTTTCTTCCTTGAGTTCTTTTATGACTATTTAAAATTATAAGTATGGCAGTTTATATGGCAGTATAAATATACTGCAGTTTATATGGCAGTATAAAATGATCAGGCTAATAGTGATTTTGCAAATATATAATATACTGTATTTGAAATTATTCTTGTACAATAAAGGAACACTAAAGCATGTATTTAAATGATTTCTGATTTGTTTCCCTTTATTTAACAGTCAGCCTTCTCTTATGTTCAAGGAGATCAGCCCTCCTGAACTAGTGAAAGAGCATTGTTGTTAGACAGCTTTTTAATTATTTTAAATCTTTTCTAGAGTCCTAAGTATGTTATCTCTCTCTCTCTCTTTTGTTGTTGGTTTTGGTTATTTTGTTTGTTTGTTTGTTTAAAAATAGAAAATCAAGCTCATTTACCTGTTTACCCAGTATGTCCTATAACCTGGCTTAGGAGAATGATTTCTCATGCAAGCAAGGGTTAAGGTTCTTTTAACAAGCAGTTTTGTCTGCTGAATGATACCCCAGTTAAAGATGTGTGACTCATTGCTAGGATATTTTGAAATTTTATAGCAAATTTGTAGGATCTTCATGTATGTGTTTGTGTAGATATTTTGTTAATTTTTCAGGTAATGCACTATTCAAAGCATAGCATAGCATATCCATTCATGTAAGTTTCGGTGATGCAAGCATCATGTGATTAAAAACCATCTTAGTGGATTCATGTGTTTTTTTCTAAAAAAAAAAAAAACAAAAACCAAAAAAACCCCCAAAACAGTCTTCTTCAAGTTTGCTGTACTGTACATGCAGCAACAAAAATCATTGACCTAAACAATATATGAGTAAGAACTACCAGTATCTAGCTATAAATCAAGTATGTATTCCAGCCCTTTTCTAAACTGCTCATTTCATTCTGTCCTAAACAAATTTAAAAGTTGATTTCATTTCTTCTCAGCCCTGGACAGGCTTTGGCTGTTTGATGACTGTAATTTAGGAGAAATTGAAAGAGACATCCTAATGAGGAATTCTGCAATGGCTGCTTGCCAAGAAATCAATCGAGTGATCTCTCTCAAAGTCTATCACTAACCTCATTAAACTAGTGTGAAATGAAGCTGTGACTTTCTCAACCTCATTCCCTACAGGTTTCTGATGCACTGAAGGGCTAACAGTGAGGAACACAACTCTGCATCCCCCAGACACACACTGGCAGGTCATTGGCCAGGGTCAGAGATACTATGGATCTAATAAGGTCACAGAGATGAAAATGGTTATGGTAATACTCTTTCAAAGACCTAAATTATCTGCACATAGTTTGCTACGGAAAAAAAAAAAAAAAAAATCAAGTGAACTTAAGAAAATGTCAGCTTCACCTTTCAGGCTCCTGGCCTTCACCTGAGTGCCACTTTACTACGATGATGATTCATCCTAATGAAACTGTAAAACAACTGATAGTAGGAGCCCTGAATTAGCATAGCAAGAGGCAAACAGACTGACAGAAGCCTTTGGTGGAAATAGGGCACTCTATAAGAAAGCCCAAAGGAAGTGATAAGAAAGAACTCTATGTATGCGGACAATTAAAATTGTGTTCTATTCACGTGGCTACTGCAAGCAGGCTTATATACAGCTTGCTGCTACCTCTTTCATATTCACTCTTTTTCACTCATATTTCACTCATTTCATCCCTTTTCTTTCCCACCTAATCGCACAGATATGACTTTTCTTTAAAATCTCACACATGGTACCACACTTCCAAAAGGTATAATAGAATTTATTTTCTAATAACAACATTAAACTTAGAAACTACAGGAGAAATTGTCAAATAATTGGTATACACTAAGAAAATCACAGACCAATCTACTGAACTGCATAGTACCTAATGCCTGCTATAATTAATGCAGCTCTCTAAGCTAAAAGTGGTTTCAATATATAAAATATTTTTCATCCACCAATTCTTAATCTTCTGGAAAAGTTTCCTAACCTCCAGAGCCTTAGTAATTTTTCTTATAAATGAAGTCATAATAAATTAAGAGTCAGTGATTTGATTAAAGACTTTCTAAGATGAAAAAGGTTCTTTTTTGTGATTCTAATGTTCGTTCAGTATGACATGAATTCACATGCTGAGGTCCAGCACAAGGCTTATGCTCTGTTTAAAACATACTTAATCCCACAGGGCTCTCCCTGCATAAATCAGCTTGTTCTCCACATCTTGCAGCACTAAATCATGAGTGAACAATGTTATCAAGAGTCAGAATTAGACATCAATTCACTTAGTGGAAGCATCTAAACATCAATGAGAGAAATATTACTATATGACCAACCTATGGCATATATGACATATTATGAATCATATTGAAGATTCAAATGTTTCGAGTATGTACTCCCTGGGCCACTAATTCTTGACAGGCTTCAAGCACTTTGATTTTAGACAGTCAAGATAATAAGAATATGCACACCTAACTGTGCTGTTATCCTAAAAAGAATATGCTAAATTCAGTATGTTTCAGAGAAGCTCTCTTGAAAAGTAGTAAAAAAAAAAAACAAAAGAGAATGTCTTTATTTTAATTAGACTAAAACATATAGGCATTTTTTGAGATATATTTAGAAAACCCACATCTTATGACAAATGAGAAGCACTATATAAGAAATTAAAAAACTTTAAAGCCACAAGCTAAAGAAAAGTATAACATAACAGATATATATTTTGCTGTTTAGTTGGTTTAACTACACTTAACCTGGGCACCACATTCAGTTGTGATATAATATTTCACAAGAGAAGGACATAGGCATAACTGGGTCCCATAATGTACTGTATGAGATGAAAATAATTGAATAAACTTTCATAAGGCTTAGGAGAAGCAGCTGTAGAAATACTTAGGTGAAAACTGGGAGCCTAGCTCCCAAATTTTCCTGAAATCTCTACTGAAGTTTAATTTAACAATGAAGGTACTCATACTAGAAAGAAACATCAGTTTCTTAGTTTACAGGTCTCCAAAGATTTGGATAGCTTCCAGTTTCAGTAGCATTGCTCAGCAGGTTTTCACATATATGCCTAGCTAGAATTAATTTTCATAAGCTGTTCCTAGTTTGAATTCATTTTCATAATGCTGTTCCAAGGGATATGAAAGCTTATACATGCTTAGAGGTATTTCTAAAAATGTTAATTTCCCAGGTTAAAATGGTGTTCTTTCCCCTTTCCTGAAAATTGGGCATTTAATTTTTATTGTACAGCTACTAGGTATGTATCACTACTTGGGGAACCATTTCAACGGCGTAAGAGATTTCTCACCCTCTCCCTTGCTCCTTTCTCTCTATACCATTATGATGGTTAGGGCATCCTCAAGAAGCACATTCCAGAAAGCTAAACATCTTTGATGAAAACTGAAAAATTAATCTGGGCCTCTTATACTATCATATATAATATCATGGCGACCATTTAAAAAAAGGAAACCCCTGCTTTGTTTCCAACTGAGACAAAGTTCAGGTTATCTATCAATCCCAAGAGGATGAAAAGTGAGATTTAACCACAAACAACAAAGACCTGAACATTTAGAAAGTGACCTGCAGAGGCTCCTGGTGTGAGGGCTCCATGACTTCCATTGACCTTGATACATGGGCTTAGTTTCTCTGAAAACCAGAATGCAGATGTAAGAGGAGAGGAGAGGGGAATCAGTGAATATAGAGGATCTAGTGTTACAGACTGCATTAGCACCTGGGGTGCCATGAATAGTTCGGGGCCTCAGAAGCCATGAAGCACTGGGAAGTTTCCCAGTATAAGCAGTGTTTCCCAACAGCTCTCAGACAGAAGTCTCCTACTGCTGATTTGCTACCTCACTTTTAAGGGGAACCTATGGCTTGTTCAAGGAGCTGATGTGCTGCTCACTCTATCTAAAAGTAAGGTGCTACAACACCCACATTGCAGTGACTCTTTTATGAATAAGTCTCAACAGAAACAAGCAAGGCTGAGAGAAACAGATGCAGGAACACATAAAAGTGGTGAGAGCAATGATCTCTCCAGCCGAACTGCTACTGCTGACAAGCTTTTGGTGACAAGCAAGAAGAAATCTGTAATACAGGGCAGAACTTCCACTGATGGTAGCTGGAAGCACTGACATGAACAAAAGGGAAGATATAGCCTTTGCTGAAAAAAGCATGTAGTAATAATTGAAACAGTAGTATATAAAAATAGTTAGCATGTCACAGAAAAACGCAACTAAATATGTTACACATTTTTCAAAATAAAAATCCTGTCCAAAGTAAATATTATACTTTTCCTCCTGCTCTACTTGTGCTTTTTTCAAAATAGTTAATTTGTCTTTGTCTGAGGTCATTCCTACTGAGACACTGAGGATATTCCATAAGATTTCAGATTACTTCCTGGCCAACATAAGATTTATTTCCTAAAATAAACACAACTAGAGAGGCAGGTGGTTTAGGAAACAAATCTGAACTAGTGCAATTACAGCAAGACTTGACTTGCCTTCAGAAGGTAGCCTGTCTATCTGCAAAACAGATTCTAATTTAAACCCTAGTGGGAAATTAAGAATTAGAAATGGTTATCGCAAACGTGATGTTCTTATGTGTTATTTCATTTGTATTTGGACATGCAGCATTAGGACATAGCTGGGTGAGAGACTATAAATATATTAGCATAATGCCAACCTTTATTTTACTTTTTCACATTCTTCAACATCCTTACCTTTACTCATGTAAATACATTGAAATCAAAGGAACTATTACTGTGATTAAGGTTAAGCAGACGCTAACTGATTCCTTTGATTCTATGATTCTAACAAGATTTACAAAATTGGAGCCCTAAAATGCAAAGTTTCAAATCAAAGCCAGTCATCTCTGCTTTCTCTCTCCTCCACTTATTTATTTAAATTTTCTTTAACAATCTCGTTTTGTAACAGCACTCATGGCATATATGCTGCATGCCAAGGAGAAAGCCTTATCTGTTATTTTCTTTTTGTAAACCTACTGATTAAAATAAGGGCTGAAATTAATATTAATGTAGGGAAATACAGTTGAACATGTTTAATTTCTGTAACTGTGAAAACAGCTGTTATACACAGATAAGGTTGTGTATGTCTTAGCAGTCATATCTTTATTTAATGGAAGATCATATAATGCTGTGCAAGACACTTATTCTTCACTTTTATGAATAAGTGTAAAAAGAAGAGAAATATCTTGTGGCCCTCAGTGTGCCCTACACCTGTAACATGCCTCACCAGAAGCAGTGAGGCAGCTACTACTGCAGCTAGTACGGCTATCGGCTCGATGACCAAGCTTAGCAAGCAGCCCATTCTGAACGTGTCATCCCACCCCATACAAGGCCCTAGTCCCACCAGCAGCCAATAACATCATCATCAACACTACGCATAGGCAAGCCATTTAAATACAAACTTTTCTGCAATTTGATGACCCTGCTACTTCAACCTTAATACCAACTCCAGCTCTAATCTCTTATCCTTAGTTTACCGATATTTTCCCACTCCAAACCAAAAAGGTTGTTGTCAAGTTGCACACGTCAGCCTCAAGTCTTAGATTAGAGTAATAGCCCCTTTCTGAATTCACACCTTATTCTGGCTAATTGTATCTACAGTCTAATGTTCAAATATTAAATCCACTCCAGACACTCTTTCTGGTGTCTGCCAACAAAGATTGGCCTTTACCAGCACTTTTGGAACTGTACCTTACTCTCCGTTAGCCCAAATCTTTTCTTCCCTTTACTGTATTCTACCCAGCATCTGAAGTCACAGACCTAAGTGCTGGAAGGTCCCTGCAGGCATCAGTTCTTAGCTTAGCCTGGCAGCTCCTGCTGAATCTATGGCTTACTCTGAATTATATCCATATTCCTGCTCTGCTTTGCACCAGCACTTCCTCACTTCATTTGTGAGCAACTTTGAATAAAAAATGCATCTGAGCATTTTAACCTCTGCTGACGCAGCCTCAGCCTTTCCCCTAGAATTAGCACTTTCTGAAGCCTCCACCTAAAAGTAGCAGTGTAGTTTATCCAAGAAGCTTCAAAAATCTTAAACATATCCAAATTATTGTCTAACTTAGAGTTGTGTTCTATTATGGTTGGGGGAGGAAATCAAACTCTTTTTTACTTTGATTCAAGATACAGAATCCTACAAAACACTGCTCTGCTATTTCAAAACAGGAACACCATTTCAACCTGCCCTGTTCTGCTGCTTTTCTTGAAATCAAATAACATTATCTAAGTAAAAGAGGGAGTGTATTCTGTCACAGTACATCTGAAAATAGTGTGTACATTGACCAGCACAGAAAAGAGTTACAGCTGAAATGCAGTAGAGGTGATGCTGCAAAAACTCATTCAGAAGGCATCTGCCAAGGAACAAATCTGACAGCATCTCCTTGAATTCCTGAAATATACCTACAATTATAGCAGCAGACACAGTGCTCATAAAGTCTGCAGTCACCAATTTCCCTGAATTTTAAAACTACTCAATACCTAATCCCAGTTTTGAGTACAAGTGCCTGTGCTTATTAATTGTAGTGAGCTCTGGAAATGCACAGGCTGAATTTTCTTCCTAGTAATCCACCTCCCTCTTTTCCAGTGTCCTTAGGGTATAGGTGTGTATGTTGATATGTACTGTCATTAATTCCTCAGCTTGAGGTGGCCCCTCTGTACCACATTCTAATTCTCTGGTTATTTGAAAAAGAGGTACAGGCTGGGCCTCTAGTAACCAAAACATGATTAATAATTATATGGTTTTATTATGGTTCAAGTCTAATATAAAAACTATCCTAGATTTGGACTTACCTTAAAGAATACACAGGAATCTTACAAATCTGCATGGCTACATAGACACTGCTTAAGTTTTGCTACAATGCCAGTAGAATTTGCTGCTTTGGATGGCTATAAATTGCATATATTATGATTTTTTTAAAATGCTGAGTATACATTGTAATCCAAAATATAACTTAATTATCATAGCTGGTGTGAAGACATCTAGGTAGCTTCAGAATAAACAAAGCATAATATATAACCTCAATTTAAGTAAAACTCTCTCATGGAGTGGAGTAATATATGTAATATATGTCTTATTAATATGGGGGAGAAAGGATTTTGACATGATGGTGTTTTAAAATCAGAAACACTGATACTGCACTCTAAATGATCCTATCTCTCTTTTCATTTTATATTCATGTATTCTTAAGGATTTGTGATTTTTCATCTCCAGGCATTCTTAAGTATGCTTGAGAACTAGAATAAATGCAAACTCAGAAGCCTTCTTGAACCCTAAACCCAAGGTCACTAAAAATTCACGAGGAAGTTCCATTAAATTCCTCGCCCATTCCCTATTGTCATTTCAACACATTTATGATAGGAATGCTGAAATGCTTGCTTTGAATGACGCTTCCACTTGCTATTTACTGCCTTGCCTGTCTCTATTAATAGCACATCAGATTTCAGAGGATAATGCAGCCTGAAATGAAACTATCTCAGGGTTAAAAAAATTATTCTCAGACATTATCTTTAAATGTGAAGTAGAACTATTTGGTTTTATCTTAAAAATTATTAATAGGACTGGATTTAATGTGCTAATTAAATACATCTCAGTGATTTTATAAGCTGTAAATTTTCTTTCCATAACACCTTGCTTCTATTTCTTGAAGAAAACATTCTCTCTCTCATTTCTCTGGATGTGAATACTATGTGAAGATAAATTACACACTACAAGCTCTACATACTCTCTCACTCCCCAGCTTCTGATACAGCAAAGTCTCTTAGAACTAAATTAACAGAAAGAGCATAGCATGTTAATAAAAGAAGGCAAGAACTTGGATTTAGGGTGTTATGTTGAGCAGGAATATTGAGCTAGAGGTATTTTGTCATGCATTTTGTATTCAACAAGATAGCCAAACAACCATTTTCAAAAAAGGTAGTCTACTGTTCATTTCTGAATGTGACTATTATAAAGCACTTACGTGATTTAGGATCACAAAATCCTAATGAAAATCAGTATGGTTTTAAATGCCTTGATTTCAAAGGTAATTATGAACTAAGAGATACTGATAAGCATCCAGTGGTATCCTCTAAAAACCTGTTTCCACATGAAAATATTTTGGGGCAGAAAAGGAGGGAAAAAGAACAGTAACGTCATTTATACCTCCAAAGTGTCCCCCTATCTCAGCATAATCAAATTAACTACAATAAAAGAATACAGCCTGAAGCACAGCAATATGTGACATTAAAATACAAGAGTAAATCCTTGCAATGTATCCCACAACAATATAGATGCATGAAAAGGATCAGGACATGGGACATGATATTGATATCATATCATACACTATATGGTCTAAGATGCCAGCACAGGTATTAATCCTTTGACCTTATTCCCTAAGATGCATTTTTTTCAGAGCAAACTAAATATAAATCTTGAAGATAGAGAAATATAACAGCTCAAGGTTATGCAAATAACACTCAAACTATACACTCAAGAATCATAGTTTAAAATTTAAAATAATTCAATCAACTTAATTAGATTATGCTCCAGCATGTGCATAAATCCAGAGCGTCTAACATATATATTTGAATAAAAAATTGGCTGTCTCTAGCCATTTGATACTGATGCTTCATAAAGCTTCCTGGTTGCCAACAATCCCATCCATCTGTTATGCTGGCAGCATGCCCAATCACAAGGTGCTTGGATCTTTTCATTTTAGGCGTCATTGCCAGAGAAATACAAAAACTTTGAACTAACAGTATGAATGTGTTCAGATAGTACCAGTTAAAAGTTATTTGGATGGGACAACACAACACTGGGGAGAAAATAAAGAATAGAGGAAAGGATTTAGTAACTGTAATGAATGGCACACCTTTGCTTGAAGAAGTGAGCAAACATTGAAAAGGATTATTACTACTCAACACTAATGCTTGATGATACTTACCAGGGGACACATTGAAAATAATAGCGTTTTTTTTTCCAGGTTGGTGGTGGGAGATTGTAGTTGCTCAATACTTCTGCATCACAAAACACATTTTCCTGCACAGTTACAAGGGGAAAAAAAAAAAAAAAACATAAAAAACTAGGGCTTTTATTAAGAGCAAATCAATTAAGACAAGTTCTGTATGTGCTAGAAAACTATTGCAGCTCCACCCCTGGATTTTTCTTCAAGGTAAATTAGGAAAAGGTCTTCACCTGGGCAACAATTTTTCCAAACATCATGACCCACAACTTGAAAACACTTACTGGAAATTGCAAATGGGCCTTTCTCTTATCCTGTGTGGCATTTATAGCTTGCTCTAGATATCTTTCCTCATCTGTGCTCTTTATTGGCAGACCATCCTCATGTATGCTTCATGTATATTAGTTTGGGACAATGTATATTAGCTTTGGACCTACTTTTATGCATAGCCATGTTGGCACAGATAGTGTTATTAAAGTGCATAGGGATGTCACTGAAGACCTAAACTAAGCCATGCAGGGAGAGTAGACTATTTTATCAGATTTGAATCCTGTGAAAACCAGGTATTCCTATGGTCAAACAAATAGTGTATATTGGCATTGAACAGAAAAGAAAATAATTGCAGTCAGTAAGGACGTCTGTTCTGCTGCTTTGGGGTTTTTTCTTGTATTTTCTCTTTTCTCTGGTGTGACAAATCTATTCCTTATAAATACTATAAGGAAATTCTTAATAATTACTTCTCCTCAACCCATTTTAAAAATATCTCTTGGGAGAACTAGTTTATATTGGAGTAGTCTGAAAGCATTACATAAGCATATCACAATATTGGTTTATTTTTCTTGCTACCCACAAGTATATTATTTCAGAATTATTTAAGCAAGGAAATCTCACTGGATTTTGTGTTCTTTCTGTGCAAGTATCAAGAGAGTCTTAAAACATTTTATCAGCTATAAAATCTGTTATTAGGCATGCCAAATAATGTTCAGATGAATGCATTTCCCTTTGTTCTACAAAACAAACTCAGCCTAGTTACCTCATGAATTTTAGCATGCACAAAAGTCTGATCAAGGTTGATTTTTCACTAGTCTACACCAATATGTTTAACTGTATGGAATTGTTTACATGGAACAGCAGCCCCCTTAAAAAACATCCTTTTTTAATGAGTCTTTTTCAGCATCCTACAGACATGGTCTACAATAACATAGTTCTCAAGAGCAGGGAGGTACAGAATAGGACAGAGGGGCAGATCACATCTGCAGAGGGGCACATCAGTACCGAGCCCCTGGGCAAAAAGGAAGAGCAGTAGGACCAGGCTTGGGGGTGAAATTGGAAGCAGTAGTAAGAAGGCAATGGCCAAGTGAATGACCACTGTACACTCATCAGGAGACGATCCCCAGCTTTGGCATGAAACGCCTGCCCAGCTCTCAGGGATTGCTACGTGAAGAGAACAATTACTTCCTGGCAGCTCTGCAGTTCCCTATTGCAGATCCCTGCCCTGTCTGATCTGAATCTGCTCCATCACTGCTGTTCCATCCCCCTCACCCAGGACTCCCCCCACTGCTTCTTCCTGGCAGTGCTCCCAGCAGATAATCCAAAGCAACATGCTCCTGCCTCAGGATACATACCCTACTACACTCAGGTCACAACTGTAAATTTTAGAGCTGTCATTGTAAAGCACATTATCAGAAAAGTTATATTTACTCCTTCAAGAATAAAAGTACAGATATAAAAGACAAAGTGTGATTTATCTATCAGATTTCTTTAATGAACTGCCAGCCATCCATGAGCAGATACAGAGGTAGCAAAATGTTATGTTCACTGTGTTTTCCTTGTGTTATTAAGTAAAAATAGAAAATTATTTCACTGGCACTGAATCTGAAAATATTTTTCTATTGCTTACAAATGGCATAATGTGACAGAAGTTTGACACAATTAAAAACAGTTCTAATGAAATAACTTTAAACAAAAAATATGTGACTGAATAGTTTCTCCAGGTCTAACAGTTTAACAAGGTATATCAAAGCAGACTTGTACATGCAAGTGACCAGTAATTGTGATACGCTGTGCAGCCACAGAATCAAAAGGTAAAAACCCCTGGGAACTCATGTACAGTGCATTAAATATCTGAGTTCAGCCATATTTATTTATCACTTCCCTTGTGATATAGTTCTACATTTTCTCTCAATCCATTTCCCAGGTTATTTTATATACATATTTAAATTTCTGTAGAAAAGGAAGAACTTATGTACGTCTTGCTCTATCCTATGAGACTGTTATTCCTCTCTCTATAGATATCTGTCTTTCCTACTAGTTTTATTTTATTTAGAACTGTTGCTTATTCCTAAAATTCTTGCTTCTATCCAAGCTACTGAATATACATTTCTCCAAATATACATTTCAATAAGCTGAATGGGTTTACAGTATTATCTTTTTCAGCTAGAAAGTTTTTCTTGTATTCCATAAAGCCTGTTCTGCAAAAAATATTTAATTTTGTTTGTTTTCCACTAAAAATTGCTTGCTTTCAAATAATTGTAGGATCACAATTTGGAAAGTAGAGAAGGCAGAAGTTTTCAAGATTTCATTTGCTAGATTTATTACCTTATTCCATGACACGATGGAGAAATTGTAATACTTACTGTCAGCTGAATGTCTTCCCTGTCAGGTGAAAATTCCCTCTTTTCTTGAACGCTGGCTCAACTATGCCCCTAAAAATCAGTTTATTTCTTAGAGCTTCATGTTATCTAATGATGCTGTTGAAACAGGTCCAGCAGAGGGTCATGAGGATGATCAGAGGGATAAAGCACCTGCCCTATGAGGACAGGCTGAGAGCTGGGGTTGTTCAGCCTGGAGAAGAGAAGGCTCCAGGGAGACCTTATAAC
>JAOXNG010000004.1:13108033-13118727 GCA_028566535.1 Scolopax minor
CATCAATTACAGACTTAAAAACATGTAACTTGACAAATATACTTGCTATTTACTACACTGCTTCACTGAACAGAACATGTTCATTTCAGAAAAGTAGCAAAGTGGCACTGATAGCAAAGACATTTTCTCTGGGAAGGCTAGGGTCACAGCTCTCATATATGCTAAGAGAAAGCTTTTCAAAGATACAAAGTTTCCCTAAAGGTCTATCTTCACTAAATATGGAAAGATACCCCTAAAAATAGTATGCTTGCTCCTAAAATTCAAGACTGCACACTGTATTGGCAAAAAAATCAGCTGTGGTTGCAAAAGGCTGCAAAAGAAAGGATTTTCAACACCATGTATATGACAAGTTGTTATTTCACTACAGATGCAGTTAGTCTAATCTGTAGATTCAAATCGTATGTGCAAATTCTGGACAGAATACAGAAATAATGAAGAAATATGCAATCACTTCCAATAAACTGTTCAATTTTCTGAAAATCTGACCCAGGGAGATAGATTTCCTTGGTTAGCCTTTACACAACTGAAACTATGTCCAGCCTCATTAGTTTTCATCATTCTATCAAATTAAAATAAATACAGTTTCCTCTTTCAGACTGACCATACTTGTGCTCTTGTGAAACTGAAGAGCATATGATTAAAAAAGGCCAAATGCAGAAAACTAAGACTGTAATATTACTTTTCCTCGGGAAGATGAAATTGTAAAAGATGGAGAATGGCAGAAAGAACAATAAAAAGAATCCCTTAGAAACCCATTTCTTTTCCCAGTAGGATAGAAATCCACTTGATAAACTTGGATACAATCAGATAGAAATAGATTATCACGATCTATATTTTAATATTCTCATTAAATTTGAGTTAAGGCCATTTTCAGAAGGAACAAGTTTTCTGCACACGTAGAGAGAGAATGAGTTCCAACATGTCTGAAAAACATATTTTAAGGTTATATGTCAGCAGAAAAGCATTGTTACATGGAAGCAGGAAAAGTACAAAGAAAGGAGTTTTCCTATTAAAGGCAGTGCTTGACAAGAGAAGGGGCATCTGCTTCCTGAAAGAAAGAACTCTTCTTCACAATGCAGTCTGACATGAACCCCCTGGGAGAGAAGAAGAACCAAGTAACAAATACTGACATGAGAATGGCTGACATTCTTTAATCTTTGTTACCTGTATGACTGAGAGGCACAGCTTCACACTAAACAAAAAGTCTGGAGATTTAAGAGTAAACCTGTCCTTATCTGGTCTTTTTTAAAATGGTAAGCCTTATTCATCCTATGCTTAGTTTTCCTTTTTTACTTCTAGCATAGCAACTAATAATTTATCTTGACAGATACAAAAATTTGCTGAGGGGGAAGCTCCTTCTGGCCTTTGGCAAATGAAAATGATTACAGATAGATCTAGACTGCAAGATGTCACAACTGGAATACACACTGGCAGAAGGAAGGCCCAATGGCTGTGGAACACTAGATACAGAATGCAGTGTTATATGGTTTAATTGCAAGTACCATGATATAAGCATATGTTGTGCTTCTCAGGCAAATTATCCATAACCATACCTCACAGATATCCATGTATATAATTTATTCTCATATCCTTGTCATTCAGCTGAAGCAGTTGCTCTCCTGTCTAGACATGTGAGTCATTATCATAGTCTGTAATCAAATTACCATCATTGGACATGAGTTACTTTACTGTTGGATCACAACTATTACATGATGAAGTAGCAACGGCATTTTTTCAACCACTTTGTGTTGATTTCTCACTCTCTGCCCATCTCTGTGCAGTGGGACATAGGCTATCCAACCACTTGAAAATGCTATCAAAGTCACAAGAAGTTATGTGCTATTATAGTCAATGCATATCAATACAGCAGAGATGGGATAGCTAGTGGACCAGACCTTTTCTAAAGATAAGGTCTTTGGAATTTTCTAGTGCTGTGATCAGCCAGTAATTTAGGGACTATTAATTAATTAATTATTGCTTAGTTGATTTGCATAAAGTAATGCTAGAAGCTACATATAGTATCAAAGCATGTCCAGCTACTGGACTAAAACAGGTTTCTCAGAGCTTTATCCTGTATGGCCTTGAAGGCCTCCAGGGATGAAGACTGTACAACTTCTCTGGGCAAATTGCACCACTGTTGGACTGTCATCATGTTAAAAAAGATTGCCCAAAATCCACTCTCAACCTCTATTGCTTCAACTTATCCCCATTGTCTCTTGTCATTCCACCATGCACCCCTGTGAAAAGCTTGTCTTCACCTTCTTGATAACTTCATCATATGTGTTGGAATACAGCTATTATGTTTGCCTGAAGTTTTTTGTTCTCCAGTCTGGAAAGGCTCCTGTTCCCTCAGGCTCTGGGCTGGATTCCCTCAGGCACATGTTGCAGCTTCCAACCTTTTCGCTTGTCCTCTGCTGAACTCACTGCTATCGACGGATGTCCTTCTGTATTGGGAGGCCAAAACTGGATGTAGTGTTCTAGATTTGATCTGATAATGTGTGCTGAGTAGAGGGGGATAATCACTTCCCTGGGTGTACTGACTACACTCCTGTAAATAGAGCCCAAGATGCTATTGGCCTCCTTTGCTACTATGGCACACTCCCAGTTCACATTCAGCCTCCTCTCTATCAAGACCCCCAAGTTTCATAGCCTAAAAATTTTCAGCAGAAAAGAAAAAGTTTTATGTCGATTATAAATACATATATGAATATATATATATGAAATATTAAATATATATGAAGTATTAAATATATATGAAATATGAATATATTCACAGTTATATTCTACTTAATGTGTTTTAATGGAGATCCCTGACCAATGTTCACTGAAACCTACAAAATCTTGTTGCTTTCAACAGGCTTTGAATTTGATCCTTATTCCTGGTTATCAATATCTGTGTTCTGTGTTTTTCTTTCTTCACTCTTCTGTGGTACAGATAAGCCTCTCTAGAATGCATGCACATATATGCATACCTGGAAGAGCTGCCACGTACGAGGGGCAGGAAAATAAAACTGCAAGATCCACTTGATGGATAGAATTGAAATTTCCATTTTACTCTGAATAGAATTCCAAACAGAGAGCAAATGAAGAACAAGGACTGCAAAAACAATTAAGATTGGTAGTGCTATTAATGGCCCATGTTGCAGATCTTATTCAAGCAAATGCTCCCCACTGAAGAAGTAATGCATGATTAAGCTCCAGATAAATTTTATAAGCACTAAAAGATTCCATTAATAGCTTATATTTAATGGAAGACTAAGCGTGAAACCTAAATTATCAGAATGACTCTCTAAAAGCAGAAGAGAAGCACTGGAAAACAGAGAAAAATAACATCCACAAAATTTACACTATTGTTTACTGAAATACAGAGGAATTTATATTTTTTAATCAAGCCCATCCCAGCAATGAAGGCTATGTATGAATATATACTTAGATGCAGTAATAGGATAAGGATAAAACAAGGAAAAGAGATATCCAGTGAGCAGCAACAGAAGTAGAAATGGGTCAATGTATTCAAAGATTGATGTGTGTCATTATCATATGGCCTTCTAATGCCCATTTTCCTAGTGGATTTAATAGTGCATGTGACACAGCTATACCACGTTATCCAATACAGACACTGTCAGTTACACTGCTAAGCTTGGTTCCCTTCCATGATTATTAAGTCACTTAGTTGCTTTTGCTCTTTAGATTTATGTCATGCAGACTGAACTGTGCAAAATGAAACCCTTGCAGTAAATCAGTAATAAGCACTGCTTCGTTTCATTGTCCAAACACAAGAAAGGACACGTCTGAAGAACTACATTTCCTAAAGTCATCTTCTGTTTCTGATTTTCCTCCTATCTCTACTGATATGCATTATCTTTTCACTGCCAGAATTCTCATGCCCCTTTAATGTGAGAAGGCTGACCCACCCTCTTTCTTTCCTTCTGCCAAAGCAAACAGAGCTTGTGCTTCTTTCAAACACACTATAGTTTAAAGAAACTCTTCAAGATGGATTTTGAAGACTACTCTGTCATGTTCACACTGCTAACATCCCTATGCAATGGTATTTAGAAACGTACTACCAAACTTTTCATGATAAAGATTTAATGTTTTCTCTTCCAATGTGCAACACAGAATTTTAACAGACATTTCAGTATCTTTCTACACTTCTATTATCTCCCCACGTTATTTTTCCTACTCTTATCCAGTACCCTTTCTACTTTCTTAGAACAGAAACATCATATTTCAGTTCTTTTTTTTTTATGCAACTGCAGTAAAATTTCTTATACAGGAGAAACCTTCACTGTAAAACATGCAAATTCCATTAAGAAAGCTAAGAAGGGTGGACTATATCTTACCATTAACCAAACAGTAGAAAATGCAGAATTAATACGAAATTGGGCAAAATTAGAATGTCGTCACATTCCAGTTTAAGAGAAAACAACATTCAACAGGCAGTAGAGAGAGTGGCCTCAGGAATATGTGGCCTTTGGGAAATATTAAATGGGAAAATATTAATGAAATACCTGAAAATTCTATGGAAGAGAAGTACCAAGATACTAGTACTCAGCAAAGATGCTCAGTGCAAAGTCTTTTAAGCAGAATCATATACAGTTTCAAAAATAGCTTCTTCAAATGAAATCAACATTATGAATTCCACATTTTGGAATCATAATATCACGCCTGCTTCTCTTACATTTCACCAGAGAAAGCATTGCACATTCAGCAGAAAGACACATGGGACCATGTATGACCTGGCAGTGACTGCGGAACACCATTTGGTATTGCTTCTATCATAACAGACAGATTTCATTCAGATTGTCGTTTCTTTGTGGCATTGAACATGTGGAATATAAAAGAGCATAAAGTTTTAAAGCTTTCCTTTTAAAGCTTTCCTCTTAAAAAAACGACAAAAACAAACCACCTTTGCATCCTCTCTTCCATCAAACTGTTTGTCATATATTGAATAAAAAAAAATCTATTTCACTTACACATACAACTATTTCTCAGCATCTTCCATGCCAAGTAAGCATCATCTGAAGCCCAAATGAAGATCCTAATTGTTCTCTTAATAATTGACCAGACAGGAGGTGTTGCATAGTTGAGGGGGGAAAGGCTTTTGAAAACAAGCTCCACCATCTCTTTCACGATTAAGCTTGAAGATTAGATACAACAACTAGTACTTAAAGCTCTACATATTTTAGAACTAACTTAGTTTTACAGTAGGAATTAAGAAAATGTTTACAGACTGTTTTATCGCAATTAAATGCTCCATAGTCAAGAAGCCAATCTCAGTTTGGAGAGGAAACAAAAATTTGACTCCAGGATAAATTACTAGATACTGGCTTGTTAGTCTCTGGGCAGTCTCATGCCTGTCTAGTATATTTGTAATGTGAAACTGTTTCCTAATAATAAATTCCTGTTCCCCACATATATGAAACAGAAAACGCAAAACTGAGTACAACTAAGCTTTCCCACTGAACTATGTAAATAATTACATTGTTCTTGTGCTACCACTGGAGCTAATGGAGCAGAAAAGAGGCTGATTCTTCGCTTCCAACATTGAGCATTTCATCTGGGCAACAGAGTTTGACTCATCTGATATTCTGGTTACCCTTTGAAATGCCCAGTAGCTAATATGAAAAGGGCAAAGAATGGGTTTATGTAGGACAAAAGTGAAATGGCTTCCCTTGATTTACTATACGGTCTAGACAGTTGTTCACAATATGCTGCACATCTGCCAACTCTAATCCATGCACAGGGCTCAGTATATCATCTCCTTTGCTATTTCTCTGTCTTTCAGAAGTAGGAAAGAAGTTGGGTAAATAATGACATAAAGATGATAAAATGCCTGCCTTCCTATTTGGTCTGATGCCTGTCAGGCAGTAGTTCTGTATTTGTGCCAGACTATGCTGACTGAATGCTCACTGTGTCCTGTCCATGTCTCACCCCTTTCCTGCCAAAGTACACACACACCTTTTACTGAGCTTTCACCTTGGGAAGATTCAGTGCCCTTTCCTCATATATCTGATACACAATTTCACAGTTGTGAACAGCCTGTTGTGAACTTTTTTCTCTGAAGCTGATCATGAATTGATACAAAATATGAACAGATAATAGCATGTGTTCTCCTTGCTCCCTGAACATCTTTGGAATTGATGGGGCTAAACTCTGTTTAGAAAATTTGGGCTAAATACTGTCAGACATAGATGTAGAAAAACGGAATGGGAAGACAAGTTGAAGTTAGTAACATCTGATTTATACTTGTATAATGCAGGGTATAACTGGTATGATAACTTATCATGATCCTGATTTGTAATATGAACAACTCTGAGTAGCAAACAGCTGAAAGAGCAAGGAAAATCCTTCATCTGCTTCAGGGGCACTAGAACTTTCTGCTGTATGTCGTTTTCAAGAACTAGCGGTAAGACTGGTGAAGAAATGAATGCTGAAAAAGTGTCAGCATTCATTTACAAGCAAGCAAAAATAATGCAGACTGCATTTATAAAGGGAGCCTTGGACCTTTTCCTTTCAAATAAAAACTGTAAGTTATTTCTATTGGGAATGATTTAGAAAGAGAATGTCAGTTGATGTTTTTTTGTGTCAAATATCAGAAATGTAAAGATCTACTTCTAATAGATAATTGGCATTTTTCTTCTCTTATGGACTATGTTCATCTAGAAAAATAATAAGAGAGCAGTATCTTTAAGCTCTAGCCTGAACATGTCTGATCATAACATTTTTGTCAAAAGCTGACATACAATCACTTATTCATCCAGTGATACTTTCAATCACTGTATAGAAACTATCATGTTTTATACTTACTGAAAAAAGTATCAAATCCTTAATTTGATTTGTAGCTCCTAAAAATTCCAGTTCTATAAATGACTTTCCACTCCTGTCAATTCTGTTGTTTTTAAAAGTGTAAAGGACAGAATTAGACTTAACATGGGAATTTCAGATTACTGATGCTATAAAATGTCTCCACGGTTTTCCAGAAGTAGATAACAAGGACATCTTTAATGAAGTCACAGGATCATATTCTCAATTAATTTCAAGTTAAATCCAAGTCATAGATTTGCAAAGCGCAAAATAAACAAAAACACCCATCAATTGAACAATTCACTGTTTTGATTTGAACAGAATGCTAATCAATTCTACATAAGAAACTCTCTAAAAAGTATGAAAAGCACAAACTTACATTTATTTTCACATTATTTATTGGTTTGACTACTAGAGACAATTATTAAAGCTATCATCCACAAAGATTAGGAAATTTTTCCATGGACTCTTTATAAATTCAATTATTTAGTTTTATAGGCACCTAATAAACGTTTGCCATTCTGTTAAAATTTGTTCTTAGAATAAGATTTTCTTTTCCTATGACCCACAGACCCACTAAGATCTTCTAAGATTTTAAAGATTCTATCTTCAAGATCTCAGGAAACATCTCTGGGGCATTTTATCAGTCAGAGTAAAAACGTTTTTTCTTTTAGGGTGATGAAATGTGGAAAATACCCCCAATCTTCAGGTATATTTCCAATTGAGAACTACATTTTGTGCTGGTGTTGGTGTTGTGAAGCTTCTCAAATATCATTATAATTTTTCAGTTCTTATATTCAACTTCTAAATTTCAAGCATTATTCAGACTAAATAAGAGTAAAAATCTCTCACATTATGATTACCAGTAAGGCAATAAATAGCCAATACAGCTCAAAAGGCCAAAATAACTAATGCCCTAAAGTTGCATTTAGCTTTCTTACATGTATTGTAATCCAATGGTTACAAATACGCCCACACATGGCCTATACTCACCCCCTCCTCTTTTACATACTTAAGATTTTGCTTTATATTCTCCTTTTCTTCAATTGCTCCATAACTTACAAAAGTATCTAGCTTAGGTAGCTTATTAAAGTAACAAGTTTAAGCTCCAAAAATATTCTCACGTACACTAAAAACACATCCAAAGGTCTTGAGGTCTATACCCTGTTCTTCATGCTATTAGCTCTCAGAACATTTTTCAAATACATTCTCTGATCCTCTAACACTTGTTCAGTCATCCAAGCACAGCACATACTCACCCAAACTTACTGTCTTCTTTTTTCTGCAATGGTTTTCTGTCTGCTTTTTTCCTCTCGTTCTTGCCTTTGTCTCTTATCTAATCAATATCTGTTTGCTACTGCACTATCCTTCACTGAAGCAGACAAAGAAATAACTGACTGCTGGGTATGGAACCTATGGGTACATCTGTACTGTCATATTAGCTCACACATAAACCCAAATTCTGCACTTGCCCCTCTGCCTAGTGGTTTATTCACCCTCACTAGGGCCTGGCAGTGAAATTCAGAGATATACAGGGACCATCCTGACCTCCAGTTCTGTCTCTAAAAAGCATGGATGACATAAATTTGAGCATCATAGCATGGCAAATTTGAATACATACGAGATACAGCTAACAAAAATCCTGCAGACAGCAGTATTCTATTAGATACGTTGGGAATAGCCCACACCAAAATGTGAAACTTCAATCAAACACCTTGAGAATGCTGTATCTATTAGTCTTCCTAAGTTTCAAAGTGAGAGTTTCTTGCCATACTGGACAGCAGTTGTGTCAGTGCTGCACAGATGCTAAAACTTTCAGATTATATTGGAGGCTAATGGCATGCATTGATCTCCTCCTAATAAAAAGAACTGTTTAGCACCTACAATAAGTGCTGGAGAAGGAATGAGTAAATAAGAATCCAAAATAATGTCAACATCCAGAGGAGAATAAATAATAATTATTTTTTAAAAAAACCTCACAGGCAAGTTTCAAACATCCACAGAAGTTGTACCTCATTGTGTATAATCCACAGGAAGTACATCAAAAGATCATGACATAGCTGGACCTAAGAAATTATTTAGGTTCAGGCATTTATTGAATTTGGAGTATGTGTAGTCAAATTCTGAAAGAGTTTGAGTTCCTGCAAGCACTACTTCAACTTAATCAATCCTGTTAGCCTCATAATTGCTTCTTCCAATCTTAGTCTAGGGTTTTTTTGCATTACTGGATACACCTCACAACAGGTGCTATCAAGTTAAAATAAGTATTCAACATTGACTATTTATTATAAAACAATTGGTTGACTAGCATAAATTTGTGCTCTTAAATGGTGGTCTTAAGGAACAGAAAATTTATCAAACTTTTAACTGAATAATACAGTGTCTCTATTTCCACTTTGATAATACTTCAGAGGAGCCCTGAAGTGAGAATTTTTCATACCAAAGTTGTCAAAGCAAGTGTGAGGAAGTGCTAGAATTTTCATTAAGTTATAACACTGACATCTCACAGGAGCTGAGAAGTGGGGAAAATACCCCACACCAACAGTTCCACAAAGCATAGAAATTCAGAAATTGGAGAAAAAATAACTTCTTAAATTCACAATGTCTCATACCCCACCATCAAAACTACCCTTGATATACTTTATTGTTTAACTGAAAAAGGGAACTCTAGAAATCATTAGAAATATAATATAATTGCCACAAATTATTTCCATATATCTTACAGGATGAAGATCACAATTGTTAGGCCTATCCTTTAATTCCCATAGTACATCATTCAAACACTGAAATTCAGTATTGTTTGAATTCTAAATGTCACATATTTAATATAAGCACAGATGCAAATTAGCATAATATAAATTTATATTAAGAAATTGTGTCTACGATGTTATTCAAAACCACATTTATATGAATTAAACATATACTATTTGTTTTAACATTATTTACATAGAAAACTATTAACTTATAATAGCTCTTTCATTTTCTTAAAAAGCAAACAAACTATATACCATGCTTTTTTTCTGGGAATTCTAACTTGCAGTAACAAAGGAAAAGGAGTTACAGACTCTGTCCACTGGAATTATTTTACAGGCAGTTTTCTTTTGAGACTAGGAATATTGAGAAATAATTTGTTAATATTGGTTGTTCTAGCAAAAATCCCATCTACTGCTTTGCTCATTTCAGAAAAGCATGAAAGCTTTTAAAGAGCAGCCTTACAGTCAAAGGGATGTTCACTTGAAACAATGGTTGGAATTAATCTTCTATAACTTCATCATGCAAAAGCCAGGCATTAAATTTAAGCTAGCTTTTCCTAGGATGATTCTATAATAAGATGCCAGTCATTTCCATGCTGCTCTTGAGCTTATTCTGTGACTGGAAGACTGAACTGTACAACCACCTCTATCGACTGCAGAGGAAGCCTTGGTGAGCAGATCAGGTCTAACACCTAATCTTTAGATAAATAAACTGAGACAAATCTCATCCACAGAGACAAAAAATTGTTCATCTCCTGCCAGCCACAGGCACAGCTTGTGCCAGCCACTGAGGAGGCAATGCCTGGGAACCTAACACATACACAAATTGTTTAATGGTTTTTTACTACATGTTGCAGTTGTTCAGCATAAGGTTAGCCCTGGTTAAACTTTGTTTTCCTTCAAATAACTCCCCTATAACTAACCTGTTAATTGCTGTGTCATTGCCAAGGTGTGGAGAACCTTCCAGAAGGAGAGCTGGGGACAAGTGCATGGTGATCGTAAGGCGCCTCAGGACTGCCAGCCAATCAGAACCAAGCATCCCATGCACCCGGGGGCAGCAGCGGCTGCCCCAGCGCCTGAGGAGTTTTCTGCTCAGACACAGACGTATTAGTGAAGTAACAAAAGTAACTAGAA
>JAOXNG010000004.1:13118827-13139026 GCA_028566535.1 Scolopax minor
GCCTGGCTTCTCTCCTGGGCTCTGCTGTCTCTTCTACAGGGCAGGGCAGGGCAGACGTGTCACTCTTTTAGTGAATATAAGTATGACTAGAAGTGTTTTGATATCCAAACTCATTTAGCCTCCACCCTGTCCACTTGGTCCCAAATCATAACATAGAACCATAGAATCATTTTGGTTGCGAGAGACCTTTAAAATCATCAGCCTAGCACTGTTAACCTAGCACTTCCAAGTCCACCACTAAACCATGTCCCTCAACACTACATCTAGGTGTCTTTTAAATTCCTCTAGGGATGTTGACTCAACCACTTTCCTGGGCAGTCTGCTCCAATGCTTTATAACCCTTTTGGTGAAGAAATCTTTCCTAATATTCAATCTAAACGTCCCCTGGCACAACTTGAGGCCATTTTCTCTTGTCCTATCACTTGTGACTCGGGAGAAGAGACCAACCCCCACCTCTCTACAACCTCCTTTCAGGTAGTTGTAGAGAGCAAGAAGGTCTCCCTTCAGTCTCCTTTTCTCTGGGCTAAACAACCCCAGTTCCCTCTGTCACCCCTCAGAATACTTGTGGTCCAGACCCCTCGCCAGCTTCATTGCCCTTCTCTGGACCCACTCCAGCAATTCAATGGCTTTCTTGCAGTGAGGGGCCCAAAACTGAACACAGTACTTGAGATGTGGCCTCACCAGTGCTGAGCAGAGAGGTACAATCACTTCCCTAGTCCTGCTGACCACACTGTTTCTAATATGAGCCAGGATATTATTGGTCACGTTGGCTACATTTTCCCTTCAGTGTTCTAACAATAAAATAAATAATATCTGATATGTGAAAAATAGCTGGTCATTAGTTAGCTTTCTTAAGAAAAATTAGGTAATCATTATCTGTTTGAGAAGAGAGAAGTAGCCATTTTGAACTATCATTGTGACTGACTGAGGTGATCCCAGATGATAGGTACATTTCTATTTTGTGCCAAACCCAGGCCTTCTCACGGCACATTCATCCCCTCCTCACAAATGACCATCTGTTTCAGAAGTCCTTAAAGATAATTTGGATGACACTGACTCCAGTTGTTCATACCACTGGCCAAAGAGAAGGGCTGATGTGCTTCAGAAGACAGACTAATGACCAGCAGATCCATTTCCTGACAAAGAAGTGATCTTCATTCACAAGTCATACTCCACCAACATGAACCCAACTTTCTAGATACACATGGCTGACACAGTAATATTCTGGACAGACTCCAGACTCTGGACAGACATATTTTGAACTATTTGTCTCATTACATCTCTGTAGCACTAATAACTTTTTAGGATTATGCGTATGAGACACACATGATAGGAACAAGTACTAGGTAATACTTAGGATGGAAAATCACTCTAAATAAAGACAGTCCCAGGACAACTGATAACTTGTTTGAGTATTTGTCAATGCAATAGATACTATATGAGAGAAAGGAAGGAAGTTTCATATTCTGCAGGTAGATCCCATGTAACTGAAACCAAACTTCCTTTACCTGAAAATGCTCTTTGCATAAATTTTGCTATGCTCCAGCACCAACTTGGATCACATATATCAATTTAAGCTAATAATTAGCCCTACTAAAAGCAAGGCTTTTGCAAAAACTTGGCATTAAGGCAGAAAATTATAAGTGCTACATACTGAACTGTTTAAAACAATCCTTTTGAACAGAAGTTCTACTAAAATCTAGTGATTATCTAGAAAGATTTTTCGTAAAAATATAGCAACTATCTAGCCAAAGTCTAGGTACCACTAGAGTGAAAAGTCACAAGACTAGCTGCTGTTATTTACTGCTGAATCCCAAAGCCCCATTATGTACCCATTAAGAGCTAGGTTGCCTTGACTGTGTGCTAACATCTCCACAGCTAGGGAGAAATATGTCACTCAGGAGTTCTGAATATAAATAGTATATTCTGCTCTCTCTATTGGTGTCAGACTCAGCCTGCACTAACAGAAGTTTACCCAAAAAATGTTTTCTTAAATTAAAATTTCTCACCTACCCTTTTCAATTTCTTCCTCACTTTTCCCCCTTCCCCACCTTAGTAATCTAAATTTGGCCACTTTTTATAGTTCAAGAGTTCTTCTTCCGCTTCGCAGTTATAGGTGTTTGCATTTGCTATATCAAATGCTTCTCTTGGATTTACCATTCTAAATATTTCATCTACATCGGACTTTCTCCATGCCTATGAAAAACAAATACTGTAAAAGTTAATACACATATGGTGTACTTATAATCTCCCCTAAACAAAGTTTACCAATGTAGTATAAAAAATTCAAATTACATTATCAAAATACTACTTTGTATCTCTGAATAAAAGTAATCACTATTTATCCCTGATTTTATTTCTTTATGATTCAATAACTGCTTGTCTACAGATGAATAACATTTGCACTGGTCACTCTGTCAGCTTTCATCAGCACATTTTCTAATTAATTAGTACACCACTTAACCACCTCAAAGCAGACTGGGTATATTAACAGTGCCCAACTGTTCAGTCAAAGCAAAATTTTTGGTAGCAAAACCTGACATCACCATAGCTGTCACATCCACCGACCTGGAAGCAAGGACAACATCTACTTCAGCTCTACTGGTAGAAAAGCAAGGTGAACTATCAGTTGGCCTAAGACTAAAATTACATTTTAAAAAGTAGAGAGATAAAGACATAATGTCTCACATCCACAAAACCAAAATGTAATGCAAATGTTTCTGCATTTAGTTCTGTTAATTATGCTCTGTGTATTGCACAGTATTTTCAGTTGTACTGCTAGTATTTTTAAACTGTTTCATTCAGTTTGCTTTCTAAGTGTTCTAGCATGAATCTGTTTGTCCCAGATGGATTTACTAAAATAAATAAGAATGTAAATTATTTATAGATCTACTATTTTTCTACTTACATGCTCCATTTATCCATTATAAAAGTTTAATACTGGAATACCAAATCTTGACAAGTGCTTCTGCAAGCAATTAACCTGAGTTGATACCATTCTATATATTTTGTCCTGAATTCATAGCATGTTACATAAAACAGCAATACAGTAAAGACTTCCAGCATTTTCAATGTTTCAATGATACTGGGCTACAATTCCAGTTTCCTTTCAAAATGTTTAATGACTGTCAATATAAAATATAGACAAACTGATATATAAACCACACTGATGAACTCCATTAAATATTTTTTTGATGGAGAACTAAAGTATTAGATGTTTGAATGAGAAAATATTACATATATATGAATGCAGTATTTGTAATAATACAAATTTGCTTAATTATGCAATGCATTGTTAATCTTCACAAAACTTACTAAATGTAAGCTAAGGAGACAAAATCATTGCATTTGCCTAGAGCGCACATCATGAAGGCAGTACAAACTTCTGTTCAGATCTTCAAATGGACATCATCTTGATCTGCACATGAGTTACTTTCTGTGTCTGGATTTTTCTCTCTTGGTGAGTATACCAATCACACCAAATAATGTGCTGATTCTTCAAATAAAACAAGACTTTCAGAGCTCAAGTCATTCAAGTTGAAATTGTTAATGCACTAAAAATACCAGCTACATCCAGGCAGTGCTTGGGAATCTTTTTTTTTTTTTTTGTATCCACACCTCCACTGTGCTTCTAGTGTGTTTTTATTTAATTATAACTATTATTATGTTTTGGTTAGCTAGAAAAGGATATTTTTACATCCCCAGGAAATATTTCCAGTGAAAAGGGCAACATATAATTTTTTTTTTAATTTTTTTTTTTTTGTCTTTTAAATAAATGGAGATAATAAAACCAGGGTTACTTTGTCAAACCTGCCCCCCCTTGTCGTTCTAATCAGCCAAATAATTTAGAAACCAAATTGCTTAGAAACCATTTACACGACCTGAAAGTTAAGATATTCTTCTCAGTGACTGCACAAATAAATAGCATACAAAACATACTTTATCTAAATGTGAGCAATAAAGATTTTCAGTTCTGTGAGATAGAGAGAATCCAGATTATGGTTGTACCTGTAATCTAGAAACTATATTCTGCATGAGGAGCACTTGGTTGGCTTGTCACTATAGTTCCACTGTCACCCAAGAACAGCAGATAACGTACATATAGAAACATTATTTAACATGTTTGCAGTAACATGCGTCTCACTACAGACCCAAACCTTTTTTTTCTTGCTAAAATGTTTCCATACTTCCCCAGTTTCCACTGACTCAGCCTAACACAGTGTGGCTACAATGACAGGGATCCTCAAACTTAATACATGGCAGCAAGGGGAGTAGATACCTATGCTGCAGCCTGTGCCAAGAGGCTACTCAGCAATTGCCTCCTGGCAAAAGCAACTGAATAGATCTGACATCAAGAGGTCGCACCAGAGTTCAACTGAAGCAAGGCTGGCTTCTGTCCCATTAGGTGCCACAAGTTCTACATGCTTTCCTCCCCTTGGGCTGGACAAGAGACTCTGTGAGCAAATCATCCTCTGCCAGAACTTTGTCCGTATGCACATGCTAGAATGTTTGCTACTTCCAGTCTCGGTATTTCAGCCTCTGTGGGGAGGGAGATGCTGACCTAAATGAAACTTGTGCCACTTAATTTGAAATTTTTCAAAATGTTAAACAGATAAATCTCAAACAAAAGGAAATTGACAAGGATTTCTGCTTAATCCATGAAGCCTAACAGAGTACTTATGAATTATATCCTATTGCATGTCAATGGTAACTCCTATACTGATTCAGAGACCCATAACCAAAAATAACTTTCCCTTTCATTGCAATTATCCTGGGCTAGTGAAGAATCAAATGTTCCTTACTGCTTCCAACTATTTGAATATTTTTATAGATATTGTGTAGAAAACCATCATATGCTGAAGTGAGACGCCTAATGTTCTTGCATAAGTAATTCCTGAAATTAAAAATTCTGCTTTTGTGCACACAGGCATTAAAAGGCATGAAAGGCATCTCAGAGGGAAAAGCACCTAAGCACATGTTTTAGTATAAACTATGAAGCAGATCATTGGTTTCATAGGAAACAAAAGGAAGTTCAGACTCTTTTAAACTTAATTCAGAGAGGCTGCCACTTTGAAGTCCCTGGAAGGATTCCTGTGTATGAAGTTGGTAATGGCCAGCAGATGCTTTAGTGCCTTGTCAGCATCTGATACCAATACCAGGGGAATAGATACTTCATAGATATTCTCCTTAGTTGGTAAATCTTTCCTTCCTCTATTTATAACTGCAGTGCACCTACTCATCTCATACCATAGCCAAGTGTTAAAGCTACTTGTTACATGCACCACAGCTGCTGTCTCAAAGAAAAATATACAAAATAATTCAAGAGTACAGGCTGGTTTTGTCTGTGGGCTGTAGTGATTGACCCCAGATAAAAAAAGTAGATATCAATGATGAGATGCTATTCATGGAACACTTAACACAGACATAACATACTTACCCTGCTGTGCAAGTATCAACTAAGAAGTCATTATAAAACTCTAACTGATGACTGAATTGTGTGTGAGCAATCAACCTATACTGCTCTAGAGAGCAAAAGGGGAACTGTCTACTTGATAGTCATAACTGAAAGAACTGAAAGGTCAGTAGTCATCATCTGACCTCTGTAAGCAATCATTAATCCCATTAGACCCTCAGATCACAGATAATTTAGTACTGATGGCTAAGAGATTCCCTTAATCAAAGTAATTCAAGAGCAAGGTATCTAAAAGCACGTCTTCCTAGAACTTGGTACTACTTTATTCCAAGTGAAACTATAGCCTATTAACTTCTAGTCAACCTATCTCCCAGTTTCCAGTAACCTGAACAAAACCTTAAGCATTCAAAAGCTGGTCTCTTTTTTCAGCACTAGGGCCAAAAAGACAATTTTCTTTTTGTATTTCAGTGCATACAACTTTTACCTCACTCAGACTGCCATGGCTACTGCTCCCATGACTGAAGAAAGTGGAAATCTTAGTATACTAGTGAAAATCATATTCTTGGTTCAGAATTACACTGGAGTAAACTTGGCAAGATAAACTTTCTTGGGAGAAATGCAGCTGGCAGCTCCTGACTTCTTTTCTTACCATACTGCACTGTGATCTGGTATCAGAAAGGAAGGAATGCAATCGTTATAACTGACTCCATCACTTCAGGTTAGTGTGTTAGCTCTATTCCATGGTCAGCAATAGTTATGTGCAACTAAAGAATATCAGCAAATCCTTCATCAATTATCCTGAGCAACATGATGAACATCAGTTTTCATGTAATAGTCCAATGTTAAATCTGATTACACTTGGGTATGATTCCTAGATCTAGAGAAAAACATGTTTACCCTCATACAGTTAAAACAAAAAACCACCCCACACAATTCTGTCTGATTTTTTAAAAATTATTTTTGAAATCTGAATGTCTTTGGGCAATTTGGAGACTGATATCAGTGCCAGTTTAGGCTAGATTGCACCTTTTTAATTTAAACATACAAAAAGGCAGGAAATTGTGTGGTTACCTTCCCTACCTGCCTTTTCCATTTCCTCCTCCAACTCTCCTTCATTCTTAGGCAGAGACAAATGCATATAGAGACATATGAAAGGACTTATTGATTACAAAGGTACCTGTTTCACCACATACATACAGTTTAGAACTCATAGAACACAGCTGAACACACTTAGTTAGGAAAACATTTAATATACAATGTATCTCAGAGACCTAATATCATGAGAACCATCTGTTCTAGAGATCTGACAAAACAGAGCATTTCTGGGAAGAGAAAACTGCAAGAATCTATTTAGCGTTGGGATTTACTCTTTCCTACAACCCAGACCTATTTATCCTAGGAAATTTCTCAGTGGTAACTGCGGTGATGAGAGATGGCTGCTGAGGGGCTGTGATGATAGCCAAAGAGCTAATGCTACAAAGACATCATTATTCTTGCATACATAAAGTGATTTGGCAGTATTGGAAAGAATATCTATTCAACTGCTGAAGACACATAACACAAGACAATCTCATTATTAATATGCTCGAGTCTGTGTCCATTCTCTATTTTTCATGCAGAGAAATATTTTCTTTAATAATCCTGAATGATACGATAAGCCTAACTTAGATCAAAGAACCTCTTATATCCTATGTGTTAACAAAATATGAGGAACTGAAGATAGAAAATTATTTTTCTCTAGAGGTCAAATTGGGGAAAAGTACTGATTCCTTTGCACTCTCTCTACAAAAAGTAATATCTATTGGGACAGTTGTAATTGGGACCAGGTAGCCAGTAGAGAGCTAAATGTCTCTTCAATTCTTTTGAAGTAGTATTTATGCAAGCAGCTTCTACTCCACTCTCCAATGATTCGGTCACTTAGCACTCCCTGAAAATTGCATTACAATGGCTTTAACTCCTTCCCTTAAGTAAATACTATGTAATATTGTAGAATTTAATATTTTCCCTCTATTTTGTGGCATCTCTTCTTTTTTTTTTTTTCATTCCCTGACACTTCTCACCATGTTATCTGGTTTGATTCCTCAAGAACAACACAGCTATATGATAGATGAGACATTTTCCTCAGGCTTGGAATGGAATGATCAGTCCAACAGCTTGCCAGGAGAAACTAGACTTTTGGCTCTGAGCAGCTTCTCTGTCCTGTCCAGAACATCAGTCACAACTCAGGAGTCTGGGTGTCATTGACTAGTGGTCACTAATTCCCCCTGACAACTATTTTGGGCCAATCTGAACAGTACAGTCACATTTTGCAACAGAAGGGAACCACAGCAAATTGCAGTTAACTACTTTCCTTGTATGCCAAAGTCTGCATACCCCTTATGCATACACACGTTGGCTTTTGTAACATCAGTGCTGCTGCTGACCCATACTAACACCTCCTGCTGACAGTACCATTCTCAACAATTTTTCTCTCTCCTAAATTTCTCGTATTATCTCTCAGTAAGTCATATCTTGGCTATGTATGTAGCTCTTATGCATTTTTCAAGTATATTGGCAGTGTAACTTAATATATCTCTGTTTTCCCATGAACTATTTGCAATTAATCTTTATATTCCTGTTTTACTGCTGTCCAAAACAGAAGGTATTATTCCAGGTTCAGTTTGTCTGTGCTATACAGGAATGGATTGGGACATCACCGGTCTCTAAATTTTATTTCCATTCCTTATTTGTATACTTTTAAAAATCAGTAAAACATTTATTTTGAAGACAGAAGAAAATAATGCCCCTGGTATAACTTCTGCACATGTGATTAATTGATCAGATGGCAAACCATCAGTCATTGACCTTCTTGTATACTGGCACTGAAGACCATCTCAAAAACCTTACATTTGGTTTAATTTATGAACTTCCCAGGCATATAGGAAATCTTTCTGCTTGATTGGTTGTTAATATGAATTTCTACCATCAAACACACAAACAAAAAAAAACTATTAGAAAAATCAGACCTCACTCCAACTTATTAAATGGAAAAGTACAGTTTGTATTCATTGGACACAGAAATACAAGTAATAATATGGAGATAAATACAAACCATACTTACAAGAGTAACACGCCTTCCCTCCTCACACTGATGATCAGAAGCTGCCTCAGTGAATTTAGTCTAAAAATGAATTAATCAAATTATAAACACATATTTTTTTCTGATTTAATTTTTACCTGGTTTAATTTGTATTTATATGGCTGGATTTTTTCAGCGGGATGTACATTGCAGCCGCCAACACAAAATATGTCAAGACTGTAGGAAGCAAGAGAGAAACACATAAGATAGTACTGAAGTAGTTAAACGAATCATCTGGAAATCACAAAGCAGTTTACTCAATGTCCCAAGCATGGATTATGAGGGGAGATCATGAAGAGCACTGAACTTTTATACCAAGCAATATAAAAAGTGTTTATGTGTTCTAACAGTTGTTGCATAAGTGCTTCTGAAGGACAGCCTGCAGGTTTTCTCCTGAATATTAAATAAGATTTCATAATTGAATTGAATAATGTTAATAACATAAACAACTTAATTGAATCATGTACTGGATGCAACTTAACAAACTTGGGTTCTTGTCTCCATTCTGCTGATGAGTCACATAAAAAACCCCACAATTTTTCTCAAATACAAAGTGAGAAAATGACAATCATAGAATCATAGGATCATAGAATCATAGAATAGTTTTTGTTGGAAGGGACCTTTAAGGGCCACCTAGTCCAACCTCTCCTGTAATACGAAGGGACATCTTTAGATCAGGTTGCTCAGAGCCCTGTCCAACCTGACCTTAAATTTTTCCGGAGATGGGCCATCTACCATCAGTGTGTGGGCCCACCAGAGATGGGCAACCTGTTCCAGTGTTTCATCACCCTCATTGTAAAAAATTTCTTCCCCATATCTATTCTAAATCTATCCTCTTTCAGTTTAAGGCTATTACCCTTTGTTCTATCTCAACAGGCCCTGATAAAAAAAAGTTTGTCCCCACCTTTCCTGTAGGAGCCCTGAAGTACTGGAAGCTGCAAAAAGGTGTCCCTGGAGCCTACTCTTCCCCAGGCTAAACAGCCCCAACCCTCTCAGCCTGCCCTCATAGTTGAGATTCTCCATCCAATTAGAAGTGCAATACAAAAGCTAAAAAGTAGCATCATTAGACCCCTGGGATTTGCTTTATATTATACAGATCATTAACTTGATTTCAAATTCTTTTACTCTTTCAGACACAAATGTGCTGCTTTCCTGCGGAGTGGTGCCACTAACCAATATCACTGCCATAAATCTATCCTTTTTAATTTACCACATTTCTGTTAAGAACATTTTGACTGCAGTATTCTGGTTGAAACAACCTCTTGCTTAGTACCACATATACAGAAAATGTGAAACTGCCTTCTGAGGAAGGTTAAATATTAGATTATTTTTCTGGAAATAATAAATAAGTTCAAACCCATTATGATACACTCCTAAAATGATACTAAATATGTGTAAAGTATGATTCATTTAGATCAAATAGTTACAATTCCAGTAAATCTGTGGGAACCAAACTCATCTTTAGTATATTCCAGACAAAGTCCATGGAAGGACTTTGGAAGTAGGAAGTAGGTTTTGACCTATGTTTCCTAAATGCATGAAAATAAGATAAATACTTTCTTATGAATAAGGCATTTAATCATTAGAAACCTGGATGACCTTTCCAGGCATGACTGTCAGTCTGATTCAGGAATTCCCTGTGTCAATATTGCTACCAGACTACCTTGAAGGATTAAACTCCTTTCAGAACAAATTGTCAGCTCACTTTTAGGACACCAAGATTAATTATAGGCTCTGACATTGATTTGTAGATCTTTAAACTGGTCAGTGATTTGCAGTAGCCAACGGCTCTGGCTGCAGAGCACCTCTCACAACTGTATCTGACTCAATATTTCCCCAATATAATGGCAATTCTTTTTATGGTGAGGATATGAACTATGATTCATATGAACTCCCACAATCCTTTCTTCATAATACATTGTTTGAACAAGCACAAATGATTTGTAGGTTGTCACTGCCAGTTCTCTAGGGAGCAATCTATTTCTACTGCATGATGCTAAACACATCCCATGACTTTTGCATTTTCAGAATATTAAATTTTTAATAGTGTTTCTAATATATATTAGAAACATATGGCCATAAGTGAAAGCTATCAATATGCTTCTATTTTCACCTTCCTTGTGAATACTTCTACTAGGGACACAACAGAGGTTCACAATATGTATACATATATTATGCATTATTTGTAACTATTATAGGGGGTTTCATTTTCTGTATACAGACAAGGATTTCAAGGATTTGACAAGGATCTCATTCTGAGGAACTCTCAACTCTCTCACCAAATTAGGAGACAAAGGAAAGGAAAGCAGGACTTTGCAGGATAAGATCTAGTATTCCCATGAATTTTTCAGATGCTACTTCATCACTCTAAACATTATTCACTACCAAAATCATAATAACATTAATAGACTCTTTCATCATAAACTTCTACAAGAAAGATCTTCTCTGTGGGTTCTGCTGGATTTGTAAAAGTATAACATTCCCTGTTGCATGTAAGGAGAGTTATTACTAATGATGTGCAAGGATGCCTACAAGTTTACAGAAAAACTCTTCTATTATGACTTATTTTTTGCAAGGCCCATAACATCTAATGAGTCTGCAAGGTGTAAGAAGTTTGGTTTAAAAGACCAGAGGCTATATTTTCAAGGATTTGTAATTAAGCCTTGAAACCATTCTTTGGCAGGAAAGAGTCCTCTAATGAATGACTATTCCAACGTGTGCACAAAGAGGCCCATTTGAACAGGGAGCTTCATCTCTAGGATAGTCAAAAAAAGATCAGTTAGCAAACAAGCTTCATTGGGCAATAAGGAATTGCCTAATGGCAATGACATTTATGACTTGCAACTCTTCCCTTGTGAACTAACTGCTAGCCTGTATTTCTGGTACAACAGTTTTATTATGAAAGACCTATAAAACTTTTGCACACAAATTATATTAAAATGTAAAGGTAGCTGCATATTTTTAGTATTCATTGTAAATGTTATCTTAAATAGATAAGATTTTTTAAAAAAAACAAAACACCTTCAATGTGAAATTTTTCTGAGACAGAGTTGTTCCCACAAAATATAATATCTTTTAATTTATTCCTTGGGAATAAAACTTCATGTGCATTTGATACAATAGATCTAGACCACCAGCAATCACAAGGGAATGTGCTGAACTAGACATTTGGGACTTAATTGGATTTTCAGTAAAATACAATAATTCACAAAATATATCTGATCTGCAGGGTGCTGGTTCAGTTCAGTTACATTGATGGGACACGTGTTGTTATAGACTTCTTGGCTGACTCCTCATTGTGCCAGTAAATGCAAAAGCAGCCCCACTGAAGCTATAGACATACACTACCAATGCATGTCATTAGATCACTTGCACAACAAAACTGTCTCTGAAATTTCCAGTGAACAGAATATAAAGCATATACAAAATAATGCCTCTCTATTAAAGGCAGGATTTAAACCTACACTTTCTCTTCAGAAAAACATTCAGTGATTAATTCTAGCTATAATGCTATTGCTTCTCTTATTGGTTGGAAAAAACTCTACTTGGTTTAACAAGATTATTCTTTTCTATCGCAGTATCTTTCATTTTATTCTAAATATGTTTTATTCTGTGTACTTGGAAAAACCTTCTAATCTTTTCCCTAAGCTCATTAAATTAAGGTGAGAAAGCTACCACTGAGCTGCTCTTCCTTCCAAAAACTATGGCATATACGGTTTGAATATTGATTACCTTGACATTTTTCCTGTCTCCTCAAACTTTTAAATAATATGTTCTTATAAGATAGAGTGTCAAATCTCACTCAGCTCCCTTTATACTTTGATATTCTGAAAGTCTTATGAATTGAAGCTGTAAGTATCAGGTAAATCTGATTTGATCTGGGTGTCAGTAATATTCTGTAGCTCTGTCCCATAATATATCTAGATATTGTAAAATGAATTAGGCTAATTAACAATAGATTCATGTCATCTACCACTACTTTTAGCATGAAAATTCACATTTTATATGAGATTTTCACATGGCATCCTCTCCTTTCAGAAGTGCTAAGCACTTGCATTTGAAGTCAATAGAAGTTATGAATGCTCCATGCATCTGAAAAGCAATCCCTTGATTTTATGAGCATATTCAGTACCATCCATTAGAAAATTAAGTAAATACATCACTGTGTTATTGTTCTTCTTGCATTTTTGAGGCCTGATAATGCCCTTTGTCAGGGGTTAGGACTTCTTCCTACCATTATGATTACAACTTTAATATTACCATAGTATTCAATAGTCTTCATCTTGCATAAACACAGACTTACATTTATTTTGTGTAAAAAAAATAAATGAATTAAATCCTAGCACTGCTTTAAAAATCTAAGCCAATACTGTTTCTGCTTTCACCTTCATCAGCAGCATCCAGGGTCATTATCACTCAAGTGAAAACGTTATCACAGCAGTAGCAGGTCCAGCCTAGAGCAGGGCATGGCGTATTAAGCTCGCAAATTAAACATGGTCCAAGTAGAGAGATTTTCTCATATTCAGGAATGCCAAATCAGGCCATCTGTGTGACAAAGTATAGGAAAGACCCACAAATTCAGTTTTATGTAAGACTTAATGCATTTTGTCATTTGGAGTATCCTTTGTCAGCACCTTGCCCATCAGAGTGTCTGCCTGGTAAATGGTGATGGCTGTTCAGTGTGTATTGAAAGGCACAAATTCCAGTATAATAATAGTAAAAGGAGTAAAAGATGGCATCCACATGCAAAAGTTTTGACGAACTGTCCATCCTGGAGGGGAAACATAGCCTTTATCTAGTGTCTGAAAAAAAAGCTGAGAAAAGGACTGTTTCTCTTCCATTGTAACCAGCATCATCTGCAGGCAGCTGCAATGATTTATACATTGAATTGGGAAACTGAATCAAGATGAGATTTCCGGCCCTCCCTTCAGCTTCCCAAGTAACAATTCAAAGAGGCCAAACCATATCTGCCGGGCATGTAGTAAACAGCCCTCTTAAAACTGCTTCTGCAGTGGAACAAAACCAGAAACAAATACAGAAGAGAATCTGTGCAAAGACAGCACTTTTTCCTCTATTGCTACACTTTAGGTGAAACCCTTGACTTCCACAGGCTTGAAAAGACTAAAAGTTTGCACTAAATCTTGTCTCTCGGCTGCACAGAGCAGATACTTCAGGGGTCAGAAAAGCAAAAAGTGACACTTATATCAGTGCGACTGCAAGATGTCCTCAAGCAGACCTGGCCCCCAGTCCCTTGAAACAAATGGAGGAACTGTGATCCCAGGGTACAACTGGAGAGTTTAACACAGGTTGTGCTCCTGTCCAGGTTATGCTAGTGATCTGCCTTGCTGCCTCAGCCTCCAGCACTTATGACCCAGATGAACACTTTATTCCCTGAAGGGACTCCCACCACTGCGTGTCTCCTTCAAACAGACCCCCTTCTTTGCAGATCTTACTGCTTCTTTGAAAAGTTCACAACCAGCATCATGCTGGACACTTCTTTGGGGCAGGGACTGTCTTTTTTTCCCTTCTCATGAAGCATCAGGTGTGGCCTCAGCAAAGAGACGCTCTGCAGGATAAATAATAGATACTAATAAGAAAATGGCATATTTCTGTATCTAATTTCATAGAGAAATCTAATTGATTTCTTATTGCACAGAGAAATCTTCCTGACTCTGTCACCGAAAGCCAAATGTAGCTTCTTGTGCCTTACCAATTTATGACAAAACATTGGTCTTCATAACCAGCTGAAAACTTCCTACTGACTAAAAGAAGGACTTAGGTTCCCTGTAACTAAAATAAAGTATGTTGCATAAGAACCTCATTAGAGGAGTTGGCCTCACATAGAAACTGGATACAGGATCTGGAGGACATGCAGCGTGTGTGCCAATTGCTGCCTTTGCTTATCTTGGTTTCAGTGGCTCACTTAGCCATCCAGACTGTCACATATATATTTGATACATATAAAAAATACAACTTTCCAAACCAGTGGGAGCCCCATGGCTGGCATCTGCCCAGGTCCAGCATGCCAGCTGCTGCCAAGCTGCTCTTTTCATGGTTTATTGGAGTCAGATACACATGGGTGGGCCAGGAAAAGAGGAGGGAGAGAGGCGGGAAGAGGGAGAGTGGCATTTCCCCCCAGCCCCGTTTTCTTCATTTTGTTTTATATTTGTCATTATTATATAACTTTGTTTTGGGCTTCCAAAGTTGTTGGCACTGGGTTTGGTAGCAGCCCTGCCTTCCTTCCATGGAAAAGCCAGAGTTGGCTCTGTTTTGGGGTTTTATTATTATTATTTTGTTTTAAAAGTCTTTCTTCTAGGACATGTACCACATGTTTGGAGCAGTAATTGTTCCAGATGTGCTTGAGCTAAAAACCTGGGCCTAAATTAGTCAGAAACTTGGAGAATTTGAGATGCGGTTTGCAACCCATCTCAGAAGAGTCTTTTCTCCCCAAATGGAGATGCCATCTTCCAGATTGACTTCTGTATTTGATCAACCTTTTCATTTTAGAGATCACCTAGGTCAATATGGATAATAAAATCAGCAGGTGCTGGCTACAGCCAAGCTGTACCCAGAATAGCTGGAGCTGGATGGAGAGACAACAAGGTAAAAGGGTTTGACCTATGTTAAAGGGAAATGGGCAAAATCAAAAAGACAGTAATATTTTGAGTATTATGACCTACAGCCTAGTGGTCCGGGCGTACTCTTTTCTACCCAAACAGTCATTTTACATCACTGGCAGACAGAAAGTCCCAGCAGATCCCATCTCTCCCAGGGCAGCACTGTAAATAACTCTCAGTTTGTACTGAAACATTGGGTAAAACTAAGGTCAGACTTTTCAGTATTATCCTAAATTGGATGCTTACTGGCTGAAATCTGCTATGCCACAGACTACAAGGTGTCTATTCTGTAATATTTGGATAGTCCTTGCTTTAAAAGTAGGAGTTCTTGGGTCGATGGATTCTTGGAACTTTGCTGCATGTGTGATTCATGTTCATGTCTAAAAGAAAGAAAACTAAATAAAGATTCATTCATTTTAAAAAATAAAGCCTACAATGAAGTAATGAATGAAAGGGACATAGCATTGCTTGCAGATGACTAAGAGTTTATAGTTAATTTGTGGTGGTTTACACAGCCCCCAAAAATAATACCTGCTGCCTCCTACATTGAGGAACAAAAGACATGTTGGTCTACACCATCATCAGCTGCAGATGGGTTCCCACAGTGTCTGTCAAAAGACCCACTTCACTGCAAGGGGAAGCAGAAACAATGATTGTGTCTTCTCTGAGGTGAGGACATAAGTTTTGTATAAAATAACCCTTCCTGCATGGTCATACGACCCGGGGGGGCAGAGCAGGCACTCTCTGGTCTGGGCTAGGGCAGCATAAGCAGAGGCAGGCAGTTGTGTTGGGAGCAGTTGTGTTGTGTTAAGGTTAGGTGTAGCTGACCACTGTGATAAGCCCAGTGTTCAGAGGGGACGGGACCATTCATTCGGGGCAGCACAGAAGACACAACTGAAATTCATGCCAATCTTCAGGCAAGCCTGGGGGAGCAGAGGACAGAGAGGGAAAATGCCGCAGCCATCTGTAGCTGACAGTCATGGAACTTCACTGATTTAGACATCTAAGGAACAGGTTGTCTCTGCTTGGGTCTCGGGGAAGAAAAGGAGCAACAGGCAGCTGAGTACAACTGGTTAAAAGGAACAATACAACTTGTTCAATTTCCCCTTGAGGACAGTGTTAAATGTGGACAAACTACGCAGAGAACCTTTTAGAGACACTGGATATCGCCAGGAGGGGCTTGGTTGTCAGTTCCTTCTGCTCTGACAGACTGTGGTGTGTGTGGCTCTGGTGACTTGTATTTTCATTCCAGGTATTTGTGTTTACTTTTTTTTTCTTTTTTTTTCGCAAGCACTTTGAATCACTCAGGGAGCTATTTGTGGGGCTGAAATAACATCAGATCAGACCTTCTCACGGTTCTTCAGTTCCCTGGGAGTCAAAACATGGTGGAAAGACCAGATCTCACATTATTTCTGGCCACACAAATTGTACCCAGGGGAAGAAAGGGTAGAAGTCCATTTAAAAACATAATCATAAATATAAATAATGAGATATTCAGGTTTGAGGGGAATTCCTGTGGAGTCAGAATACACAGGTTAAGGATGAAAGGCTGATTGCAATAACTTTCCTGGCTCCACACATCTTACCTGCTGTTCCTCAAGCTTTATACTGTGTGATGGAGATCACCCTCCATTTCAGTACTAAAACCCATTAACTAAAAGCTAGATCCCATTTGTAGGCAAACCCCTGTGTGAAGTTGTGTGCCACTGGGTCTCTCAGATAAGTGTAGGTTCACACCTGATGCTGGGATTAGATACTTCCATCATTCACATGTCAATGCACAAACCACATAAAGAAGAGTGCTTAGCCCAACACACCATCAGTGGCCAGAGCAGCCATGGGACATGTTGGCCGTGGCTCAATCCCTCACACAGAGCAGGAGTGAACTCGGTGTGCTCTGGCTGCTCCCAGTGGATGTCTCCAAAGTTCTAGTGGCCTCTTATTTAAAAGCTTGATACCCCAAACATGTGCGACGCCTTTCTGTGTCCAAGTGTTCTCCTAAGCATAGTTGGGGTGGAATTCATGCCATAAAATTTCAGATACCTGCTGCTGAGCTGTGTATAACCTGTGATCTGTGTATAACCAAGGAAGAGAGACAAGCATTTCCAGGGTTACAGCTTATTTCCTTCTGAGAAGGACATCTAAAGGAGGTCAGAAAGTCATCATGCTTTAGCAGTGCTCTTTTCTGGCCCCTAATAACAAAGCCACACTAGCCAGCTCGCTCAGGTGTCATGTCTACACAGAGGCTTGCACAGATCACTTGGACATACTTAAACACAGGAGATATCTAAAGTGGTGGGACATGTCTGCTATACTATGTGACTGAGCAATGTGGGCAGAACACGTGCAGGGCTGGACAAAACATGCCTAAATCTGTTGTTAACTGGTCATGTAGACCTACCCTGAGCAGTTCAGTTCCTCTTCTGCTTCCTCCTCTTGTGGAGATGGAGCATCCTGACCACCCTGCAGGTGTGTCTACTTTCCTCTGTCACCTTAGGGTCACCCAGTACTAATGGGGCTGCATGAAGGATGGGAGAAGTACAGGCACAGCCTATTTTGTCTCTTACAGATCTATGCCAAGGAGTTCACCAAGTGCAGCACTGACCTCTAAATACAGAATTACTGTTTGGGAAAACCCATGTAGCCTGAGAGACAGCTACTGCCACATCCAGCCTTTGAACAACATTTAGCACATATGCAAGCCCTTTTCATTCACACTGAATTCCCATTTGGAACAGAAATAATCTTAAAATGCTCTCTTTAGCTTCTCTTTTGCTTGGGCAGGCCTTGCTTCACATAGGGAAACTACCTTCAGCATCCTGTGTTTCATTACTGTTGTTTACATCCCAGAAAGCACACTGAAAGGTGCTAATTGTATAATGGACATTCATGAAAGGCACATGTGCAGGGAGGATGTGATGGAGCTCTGTGCCTTACAGGACTGCTTGAGAGCAGCTTCAAAAACACAACTATGAAGGTATCAGAATTAAAAATGTGTGTAATTTACATCCATTTATAGACAGTGACTGGGAAATTTTAAAAAGCATAAAGGAGACATTATTAAGAGACTGGTGAGACTGGTATGGAAGGAAGGCATATCACACTGAAGAAAAGAGCAACTGAGGGGTCAAAGGCAATTCACAGCAGAGGACATTTCAGTTTCAAATTCTTCCTTTTTGGAAAGTTGCCACTAAATTCTGTAACAACCAGCCAAGGCCCAGCCTTTGGTCTTAGCAAGTTCTCTTTTCCAAACATCGTTATCCCTAAAGGCCCAAGTAGCCAAAGCCACCAGAAAGCATTTGAGTGTTTCTACAGCTCTCGTTTCACTCCATGAGTGAGTTAGTTCAGGACTGCCCCCACTTGTGAAGATCTTACCTTGACCTTCCCCAGGAAAAAAAGTGCTCCAGCTCCTATGGACCTCTCATTTGGTTGTGCCCTTAGGTTTTATTAGCAAGGTGGCAATTAAGGCTTCCTCGCTTTGAAGGCAGTATGTTACAGGGCAGGAGCCAAAGCCATAACTCACTTCATACCAGCCCACTGAGGAGCTATCTGTTAATAGTTTTCGACCATTCTGAGGACTGAGAAGAGGTCTAGATAGCTGTTAGATTATACTGTGAAGCCATCAAATTCTCACTTCTTCTCAGTGTTGTGACATTTCAAGCCACTAATGTTTTACATCACCGATACAAGAAACAAAAGTAAAAGCACTGCTATATTATTAAGCAGCAGTTAGAAAGAATTAAACTGAAAAGTTCTCTTAAAGCTTGGGAAATAACTTCAGAATAGCTGTTCTTAAGAAACCTCTACTGGAGTTCAATAACCCACCCTGTACCCATGCTCTGATCTCCACAGAGAGGTGACATGGGCATAAAGATATGCAATGTTGGAGGAGCAATGCAATGGAGGCACATCTGTGGGGTGAAACTGCTGGTGATGAGAACCTGACCTCCACATTGTACATGCTTGGGGGACTACTTCACAGTAGATCTAGTCTGGTATAGCTGGGTCGAATGCACACCTTTTGGTTTAAATTTTCCCCAAAATAACCTAGTTTGTGCACAGCAAGTTCATTGTACATTTCATACCTAAGCCTAGTAAATGAAGATATTTGGGAGATTTCCTTCAAAAGGGAATTATGAAAATGCTGATGCAGGTGCATCTATTGTATTAATAACTGGTTAAGAATACAGCTCAAACATACACAGATTAGGAAAGGAAGGGGTACCATCAAGAGGAGCACTGGAGTCTGGCCTGGCTTCCATAGCTTCAGAAAGGACCCTCCTTTAAATGCCAGAGGTGTGTTTGTGAGAACACAGCCTCATTTAATAAGATCAGGTTATGAATATAAGTATGAATAATCACCAGAGTCATGCCAACAGTACCTTGATTATACTCCTTACATGCAGAAATGATCGTTTCAGGCCTCACTCACATTGAGAATACACCCATGATGAATAACTGTTAATTTAATTGTTTCTCTAGCAAAAATAGAAGACAGCTTGGTCTCTTCCTTGTTTATTGAAACAAGTATTTCCATGAGCAAGAGAATTAATGAATTTCGGTTTCTCATGATTTGTACCATGTGGCTTCCTGACTTACTTGAAATCAAGAAGAGCTGCAGCGTCAATGTTTTCCTCATTAAGTGTGCGTGTAAAAAGGAGACAGTTTTAAAATTCTTTAAACATAGGAGAAAATCTTTCAGACACCTGTAAGGGTGAGAAAACTTCACTCAGGGGTCAAGTCTCTGTTGTCTAGGACTATGACTGAGCCAAGATTGAGCCTCTTGGGCTCTGTGTAGGCACTTGCTGGGGTCTCTCCCCATCCTCCGTCCTCACCCCCCATTTTTACAAAACCTGTATGAACCTAAAATCTTTGAGAACTCTGCAGTTTTATCCAATTTGGTTGAAATCAGCCAATAAGTTCAAGCGTTATTAGAGGTGGCTGACAGAGGGATACTGGTACAAAGCAAATACTTCATAAGATTTGTATTGTTAAGAATGAACACAGAAAATAAGCCTGAAAGTTTCAAGCATGTTGGGGTGAGGTGGGGG
>JAOXNG010000004.1:13143489-13176081 GCA_028566535.1 Scolopax minor
GGGCAAGATCCACCTATGTTCAAAGACCCATCGTAAAACCTATACATTATTTATAACATATTTAAATGTAGATCCACTGCAATGAAACCAAGAAGGAGGAAAAAAAGCCCAAACAATGCTAGAAATTAGAAATAACATTTTTGCAGATCCAAACAATGTGCTGAAATTAGATCAGGCAAACAAATGTCAGTGCAATCCCAAATAAGATAAGCATTGAGCAAAAGGAGAAAATATAGATAATTAAAAGTTTCTTTAGATTGCCCTTTTACTTTTATATTATTATACCCTACTATTAGTCCTGCAAGTTTAATTAGAAAAGGCATGTTGGTATCAGAGTAAGATTTTGAGAATATGATATAACTTGATGTCAAATCTTTAAAAATAAAATCCCTATTTTTTAGGCCAGTTATTTCTCCACAACATTCTACAACCAAAATAATTTTTGTTGCCAAAGGAATGGACATTGACTGAGATAGTTAAAACATTGCCATATTATAGTGGAGTAGAACTGCTCTTATAAATGGGCAGCTTAACAACTGCTTAACAATAGCTTAACAACTAACAGACTATTTTCCTAAACCTTCTAAACAACATGTGTTGTCCAAAAAGGTGGTCCATACATTAATATTTCATTTCCTTTACATGTAGGTAGTCAGTCTTCTGGAAGGCTACAGAACACTGTTAATTAACCTGACCAATACTGATTAACTTATTGGACAAAAAAATAGCTTTTCTCTATTTTCTTCACTTTTACTCATTTCTACATTTATTCTGTATTATGAATGAGCATTGCTCCCAGACAGGTACAGTACCACAAAAACCCTTCTTTCCTTTGAACCATGAGCAATGAGGCCCACTTCCAAACTAGTTCCTGCTGTGATAATTTGTGCAGCTTTCACGCAGTTTTGGTCTTTGTTGTTGAAAAAGAGAACCAGCTATAGAGAGAACTAGTTCCCCCAATCTTTGAGGAGGTTCCTTATTGTTTCTTTCAAATTATTATACATGACACAGAAAATGGAAGCATTAGAAAGATTATAAAGTCTGTGTTGTTATATGTTATACAAGGAAACCTGGAGCTGAGTCAACACTAACAAGAGTTATGCATGTACCCTTCAACAACACATACAGGGTAGCTTGCTTTATGGGAGATAGAGAAGATATTTTCACATTTTATTTTGTCTTTTAAAAGAACATAGGAAAAACAATTTATAAAACTATTTATAAAAGGAGGATTAAAAAAAATCACAGCTTATCCTGCAGTTCCACTGCATTTTATGTTTATATCTTATTGGCCATTCCCCTGCAATTTTGAACAGAACTCTAAATTACCCTAAATACATCTCTCCAAAAGTTTGGTGGCTTAAATACGTGTCTTTTGGTGAACTAAAACAATCATATTCAAGCAGTAAACCTATGATTTCTTTAGAAAAGAGAGGAGAAGGAGAAGATGTAAATTACTGTTAAAAATGCTGGTATCTGCAAAAGTAATTCCTACATTTAGTTCTCCATCTGTGGTGCAGATATTTTGTTAACTTGGGGATATATTTTTAGAAAATCTCCACAATTAATCAAATCAATAGTATATAGATTAAATCATGAACCCCAATTATGGCAGCATATTACTTTTCCCAACAAGAGACTCCTGAATGATGGACAATGTGAGAAAGAGGAGTTACCCCATTCCCTAGAACTTCTATTCAACTCCTAAGCAAATTTCTAGTTAGAATAATAAAATCGGCTTCGCTTTTCTGAAACTCCAACTTTAGTCTATCAGGAAGCCTAAATAAGCACTTCACTTACATAAAATAAAATGCTTGATAAAGTCTAACAAAATTCAGGACAGTTTACTATGCCCACTAATTCATATAACTTGAATATTTGCGATTAAAGAGGCTCATTTACAAAAACGATTTTAAAATGTATCACTGATTCCAGTGACAGTGTCACAATATTCTAAAATAAACAAAAAGCAACACACACATTTATAAACATGGCTAGATACAACACAATGTAATATATTGGGCAATATACTTGTCAGAAATGTTGTATCATAAGCTGACACATTTGGCCTTGTCACTCTGCTGGTTATCACCCTAAATTACTTGTTATTTCAAGGCATTTAACAGCTCATATTCCTTAGTGACACCATAATTCCTCTAAAAGGAATAAAGCTGTGATTGTAAAAGGTGTTTCAAGTCAGGAGACCACTGACACCAGTAACATAAGTGAGCCCTCAGGAAGAGGGAAAAATAAGGTGTGTATCTTTTATATTTTGACATATTTCACTTTTTGCTAAAATGTTCTTTCTCTTGGAGACCACACAAATCCAAGGAAATTTATAGACTAAAATATGTTAATTCACAATCAGAACATAACAACAATGCCTGTTTGTGTTTGCAACAAAATTAGTTTGTTCCATACCTTGACATATTAGCCCCAGGAAAGAACAAATACTCTTCAGCCTGATTGTCAGATTTGCCTGCAATAAAGCTCGCTGTCAGGTAAGCAATGAGCTCACAGGGACATGTGTTCCCTCATGTCCTCCAGCAGGATTATCTGAGGTCATGCTAATTGGACAAGCACAAAGTTCTGAACATCTGCATGCACTCACAGCATATGACTGTAACAAGAATGACTGAAAAGTAACTGATTTTAACTGGCAAGTGGCTACCCAGTGTTGTGGGTTTTTTCTGAAAAAAAAAAAAAAAAGAAACTGAAAGCACACAAATGAAAATTTTCCTTTATGATTTCAGGTTGTTTATTTGATTTCAGAATTTGTGGGCTAGCTAAAGTAATAAGGAATTTGTTTCCTCCTTACAGCTATATCTTTGTAGCTTTTGGTTGGTAATATGGAGGTATTCATTTCTTTTTCTTAGGCTAAAATAAGCAATTTAAAAAAAACAACACCACACAATGACAACAAAAAGAATCAAGACATTTGGGAGAGCTACTACTCAAAGGACAGTGATGTAAACCACAGCACAAGATAGCCCAGCTGAGAAACAGAAAAATGACCAATATTAGTCATAGGAAGTACTGAGGTAATGAACCAAAAATGTATTTGCTGTTCTTAGACACAAAAATTGTGTCTGAAGGTGATATCAAAGCTGTGTTTGTTCTAGATCTTATTTAGCAATCATCAAGCAAAAGGAATGATCTCATTTTAAAATGTCACAGAGTTCAGAATACTCCATGGTTTAAAGAAGCTTTCAGCTGGATCCAGATAAATGAGTCTAAGCAGATAAGAAATACTCCTACTCCTTTACGGAACCCCCCTTCCCATGTCTTTACCATACTTTTCTATGTAAATACCCTTACAATATGCTTTAGGAGAGGTTGCAATTAAAACAAACCAAGCAGAGTCAAAACAGTTACAATCCTGCCAGCGTACAATACAATTAAGTAAAATAAGTGATGAGCATAAGGTTCATAGATAGCATAATAGTATATTGTTACAGAGTATTAAAATATTCAGTTAGAGGTGATGTCTTGAGATGTCTGTATTAGAAATATACAGAGGTCAAACAACCACCTGGTTTTTAATTTTATCTCTGTATCCATATATATGTAATTGTTTCATGGGAAATCCTTGGATCCAGCAGAGCTTCTGCTAGCTCTAAAATATATACTAGAGCAGTTTCTATTATAATTCACATAGAGTGTAAAGCAATAGTTCTGTAAGGAAACAGGATGCTGATTTAGATGCCAACAGACCAGCCATGAAATCATAATGCCTGAGATGCTCAGAAAGCCACTCACCAGCAAATTAAAGCCCCCATATAGTCCAAAACTTCAGTACTGTAAGACACTAAGTAGTACAAGCCCACAGAAAGTAAAAATGAAATGCTTCATACTTTAATGAGATCATGAAAGGTAGGAAATATGCAGGAAGAGAAGACAAAATGGCCATTCTTTCTCATGACCTAATGAACAAGAACGTCCATAATTCATATTACAACAAGAATTTAGCAGGACCCAGGAATTCTCACAGCCTGAGCCTCTGGTTGACAGGGGGTAGAAAGGAGGGAAAATCCTTTTTCTTTCAGGAGTGAAGCTCTTTCTCTGCTTGAACCCAGGGAATCCATGCAGGCCTCCAATAGTATGTTCCCCTAATTATTACAGAGAATCCTTTGGCAATCTTCACTTTTCCCAGACTCTGACATGAATTGAGTTTCTGCCATTTTTTAAAGAAAAATTACCTTAAAATTTTACATTAGAAGAGTTTAGAATGTGGGAAAATAAAAGTTTTCTCATGGACTACATTTAATAGTTATGAAAATAAATGAAGAAAAAGATGCTGCAGTGCTGTAGCAAGAGCATATGCCTGTTGCACCCATAAAATAGAAACATATTAAGCAGGATACAATTAATGTTTGCTTTTCTTGAATTCAGGCATAGGTCTTCTAAATTAACATAAAAATACACTGTCAATGTGTATAATCATTTGCATAAGCATTACACAGCTTAGAGTAATATGTAACAACAAAAGGGATAAGGAATATAGAAACACCAACAGTGTGAGAGGAAGAATGGTTTCATCTTCCCTCAGCGAAGAGCTCTGTAGCCTGATTACCTTAGTTAGGTGAACCTTATTGTTTGCCATCAAACTTATTTAACCCTGGTAAACCCTTGTTAAACCTAGTTAAATTCCATCAAATTTATTTAACCCTGTCAAATTATTATTTTTAGCTCAATAAAACACATTGCTGCTTCTCTCTTTTGAGTGAGTTGCATTCCACTCTTTTGCGACCACATCCCTCTGGGGCCTGTGCCCAAAAGGGCTCTGCTGGACAGCACACCAGCACGCCCCTTTCGCATCAAGCAACCTTATCTCTTTCCTCCGGCATTTTTCTATCACACTCCAGGGGACCTCTATCTCCCTTCACACCTCCTCCCAAAATGCAGAATCTAAAGCACTGAATTCACATTTTTCAAGCACCTGTGCTGTTATTCCCCACAGGTGTTGCCTTACGGCTTGGCATAAAGTGGAAATCTTACATAAATAGCCCATCTTGTTGCAGGAATGTATCAATAACATTGGGGGAACAGATTTTCTTTTTTTCCAGGCAGGTAAAGGAATTTAAAAAGAGGAAAAAAGATTAATACTGATATAAGTGTGTTTATTTAACCTCTAAAGGTCAGGTTAAGACTGTAGGATATAGGAGGATATCTGCTGTCCTACACCAGCTTGGATTGCTGCTGAACTTCTAACAGAGCATTTACTATGAGGGAAAGGAAAATGCATGTGCAACTGTGGCAACATCGAGGAGTTTCCTTTGAGAACGAAGCTCGACTCCAGACTTGTTCTGTGCTACACCATCACGATCACACTTGATTTAAAATATTTGAAATAATTAGCAATTTTTGCCCCTCCCTACTGTGACCCTCACCCCACCATTTCATGAGCACATTCCTTCAATGTGTAGGAGGCATAATCTTTTCCACAGCAAACACTAACTTTGCTTCAGTAGTAGCAAAAAAGAGAAAGGGTGAGCTGATTTACTACTCCTGTCTTGGGCTACATGGTATGGCTACTTGTGGCTCAGACCCAGTGTCCTGACCAGTGTGGCCTCTGGATAACTCCAGTATAGTGAAGGAGGAACATATGAAGTAGTCAAGAGTTCAAGGACATCTGGCTTTAAAAAGTTAGTACTAATGCTTATGCCATTTTCTGTGCAGCCTGTATTTGATCATGATACTGTTTACCCTGCTGTGCAAATGATATTTTAATTATAATGTTATGAATAGTAAGAGTCATTAGAAGCAGAGAGAATAAATGAATGAAAAAGCAAAGGCTAGAGAGAATTTCATTGGAGAAAGCAGAGCTTTGCATACTGATGCTTTTCTCTTCTAGGTGAAGAGAGTTGCTACATCACTTGATTCATTTTTAATTGCCCCCAAAACACTGAAGAAAAAAATGCAGAAATACTTATACTGGAAGTGTAGTGGACTAGCTGAACAGATTATATTTATCTCTTGCACCTGCTCTTCTCTAAAATGTCTCTTGCATGTAAGGTGCTCAATCAATGCTGTTTACAGAATGCTATAATTTTGGTTTTGATAAATCTGCAAAGAAATTCCATTTAATCCTAATGCCAATAAGGAGTTCAGCAGTTTCTGTATTCCATATTCCTTTAGAATTAGTTCTCCTATTTGAAGAGGAAACTGTTAAAGAGAATGCATGTTTCCTGATTTTAGATGTATGCCTTGCCACATGCAAGGCAGCAGCAATGAAACAGCAAAACCCAAACTCAAACAGGCATAAGGAACTGTGGTTCCAATTAAAATTGTATCAGAGTGGCATTGAGAGAGAGTGAGAGAGCACTGAGAGACCAAGGATATAGGAGGTCAGATTATACATAATAAATGTGTTAATCTTCCATGGCATTTCATTAAAATGTGTTATTTTCTCAAATACATCCAGAAGGATGACAAGCTATCTTTTCAAGTGTTTTTATGTGCATGTGCTCTGTTTTCCATATTTTAATAATAAATACAACAGGATGACAATGTTTTAACCACTTTTAAACATCTCTTCTAGTGTTCAAGGATTTGCTTACTTTGCCATATGCTATTTAGTGGCATTTTTATGATCAATCAGAATGTTTAATCACAAGAATCTATAAATATCAAATGCCAATTTTTTTTCTTCACACAGAAATCACAGGAAACTGACTCTTCAGAAGTCATTCAATGTGATCCTTTATGTTTGATGTTACAGATATTATCAGTGTTTGGGGTTTAATACAAAGTTTGGGGGTTAAAATGCAAGCCTTTTGATACACTTAACAGATCTGCATTTTTGTTTTACTAATTATAAACTAAAATTTTTTCAAGGTGTACCTCAAAATGTATAATTAGATAATTCCTTAGTACAGTGGAGTTGGCAACTATTTTTGTTTTATTGACTGCCATAAAGGAATCATCACTTAGAGTGACACAGATTTGATGAGGAACAGTTCAATAAATGTACACACTCCTGAACTGCTTTGGTATTTTGTGTGACACTTTGCTGCCTTCTGTTTCCCAAACACTCTCTAAGAAAATCATAATTATCAAGATGTTATTTTAAAGACATCTGTGAGGAAGAGCTATATTATAAACTGGTTTTATTGAGGCTGCAAAAATGCATTTAACTGAAATGATATTCAGGCTCTTGGTCTTCATGTGGTATCAAAAGAAAAATGCTGCTCCAAATGCAAGGAGCCAGGCCAGTGCCTCACTGAACACTTTGAACAATATTAACAGGAAGAACAAGGTCATGCTGACCTTGAACATAAGAAAATTTCCAGTGCTGTATGTCAGTGCTGACTAGTGAGATGGTGTTGACCTACATTAACATTTGATTACCTTTTGGCACTGTTTTTAAGCTGAGCCAAGGTAACATTCAGTCATTACTGATTTCTTTACTGTGCCTGTTTAAAATAGAGCCATCCAGGTGAAAATCAGACAACGCAAGAAGAAACAAAATAAACAACAAAATATACTTAAATTTAGACTGAAGAAATACCTTAAATATTCATGGACTATTTATTTATGATAATAGCACATTTTTCTTCTCACTTCTGTACATGTGAAGTTACATAAGGTTTTTATTAAAATTCTTACCAAGTACTCTCTATAGCTAATATAGCTTCAAGGTGGAGGTAGTGCAAATTATTTCAAAGATATATACAGTTTCGGGATCACTTAGTAAATTACCTCCTTCTACCTCCTAACATTTTGGATTCTGAAGCATCTTTAAGTGGTTTAGTAAATTACCAAATAACTTCACAGCTAGCATGACAATTGCATTATTTCCAAACTGTCAAGAAAGCAAAGGTCTTCAGGAAGCCAGAAGCCAACGTCCTCAGAAGCACACAGGCATTTAAGCCAAAAGGGGAATCTAGTGGGCATATTCTGGCCATCAACATACTGCCAGCCTTATGGTTTCCTCAGCCCTCCCTCCAACATCAACAGCAGAAAACTCTGATCTGGAGATTTTTGTCCTTCCTCAGTAAGCTGCCATAAAATACTCCTATCATACTCAAAAAACAAACTGGAGATTCAAGGAGCAAACTGAGTAGTGACTAGAGAAAGTATATGCACCACACACAGCATCCTAGCCTGGAACCCCAAAATAACAGTCAATTATCAGCTCTGCCGTTCTTTTAATATAGCTTTAGACCCTTTGGTGTCGGAATCATTTTTGCTCTGCTACGTTTATCCCTGCTTATTTAGGAGATATATAGCTTCAATGTGAGACTTAATATCGTCTATAAATGATACTTTATAAACTTTTTAAATCCTGTGTACAGGAGAAAAAGGAACAAATGCTTACATTAAGAAACTATGTTTTGCAAATGGAAGGGACAGTTTGAAATTAATGTTATTACAGCCATAAATACACAAGGAATTTTCAATGCTAAAGCTTTATAAATCTTCTATGATTGATCAAGAAAAACACTATAACGCTACTATAAACACATAAACATAATTGGAAGGGAATTTGTCTATTTTTCCTTTTTTTTATGTAAAATTATTTAGAGAGGAAATGTAGGAAATGTAAAACTACCTCTGAGTACCAAAGATTTTCAGTGTTTGTTGAAGAAAGAAGGCAGGAGGCAAGAAAAAGAGACGGGGAGAAAAAAAGAAAAGAACGGGTTTATGGTATAATAAATAAGCTTTCAGACCAAATAAATTACACTGATAGCTGCGGAATTTAAATATAGGTAGACACATTGCTTGGAGCCCTGGGATCAGCTTCCGAATGATACAGTAGAATGCTAGGGTGAAACAGATATCAAAAGCAATCCTCAAGTAGAAAAAAATCAATTCCTCTATAAGGACAGACTTAATACTTAGAAAACTTTCTTTAAAGGCCCCAGAAAGAAAAAAACAATAGTTCTTAAATGACTGGATAATAAAAATCAACATCTCAGAACACAGAATACAGCACTTTACAAAATCTAACTATCTCAAAGCTCATTACTTGATTTAATCTAGTCTTGAAATTTTTAATCCAGCTGTTCCTTTTCTCTTTTTATGGCTACAAAAATATTTTATTTGTGAACCATACTTTATATTATTGTAAAAGTGCTAAGAAGCTTTTTGAGTTGGTCTTTTCTACTGACGATACCACATGAAAAGTAAATTTCCACAGTTCCCTAATTACATTTGAACCAGGTTGTGGAAGATTAAACTCTAATAAATCAGTTTTACCTCTTGTCAGACTGATGACTCTTTTCACCAAATAGATTTTAGAGAAAATCACCTTGTCTTTCCCTTCTCTCAAATTTACCACAGCTACTGTGCTTGTTCATCAATGTCAGCAGAGCTGAAACAGAGATAAAAATGGTAAGTAATGGAAAGAGGAAAAGATTGACAATGCTAAAGAGCTCTCAACTACTCACACAACTACAGGACATCAGTTGTACAAGACTTTTCTATGAAAAATTAGAAGTCTCTAACATAAAGGAAATCTCTGATTCCTCTTGAGTATTTCAACTGATAACCATTTGAAGAATAGTAATATTAGCTTCTAGAAATAATTTATTTGGAACTAAAAGAAAAAGCAAGAGTTGCTAAATATATCTATTTTAGCACAACTTTAAGTATCCTACTAGTCATCGCAAGTTCATTCAACTCCTTCATTCCTCAACAAAGTAAAAGGATAAGAGTGGAGAATATGGTTAAAATGACATCCATATAATAAAGGCTAGGAAAGAGTGGCAATACAGAACTTCCAAATCTGGGCAAAAGCTGGCAAGAAACTGTAGCCAGAGCTGTCAAAATGAAGGGGTGTGCCAAGTATCTATTTACCCTAGGTCTGAACTGGTGTGTTGTGCCATATTTTGACCAGAACTCTTTAAGATACTTATCTTAGCTCCAAAATAAAATGCAAAAATCATCACTGGGAAAGCTGCACCACGACACAATTGTTAGGAAAACAGTAAATAACAAAGACACAGGTTAATTAATACTAAATCAAAAGGCCCTACATCTAGAAATCACAGAATAAATGTCAGGTGATGAGAGGAACCACTTATTCTGGAAAGCAGTGATTTTGAAAAGAATTTGGGATTCATAATGAATGAATCCCATTCATTCTGCTGTATAAACATCATGTCCTGTGCCAAATGGACTAAAACAGTTTGAATATCTGCAAAAAAGAGACTCTCACCTACAAGACAATAAGGCAAGTCTTATTCCTCTGCTATGAGAAGCAGGACCATGTATGTACATCAAGAGATGTGTACGTGAGAGAAAAGAGGTGTGGAGATGAGAATTTATCACATGGCTTTTGTCTCTAAAAAAGGGATAGTTCAAAGGTGCATTTTCCCATAATCTAATTTTCCTTTATTTTATAGATGGTAACAGGAGAGTACGTAGAAAGATCTGTATTCAGAGCTGCTTCTAGCAGCTTTTAATTAATTTACTGTATTTTGAGATAGCTACAAGGCTTGTTTACTATCCCCAATCTCTTCCTGTAGCACACTACAGTTACAATCTTTGATCTTTATTACACTATCAGAGTTGTTACAAGGACTTGGTTCAGAGCATGCAACATAAGTATTCTTCAAGTCTTTTTTAAACTGGTCCTCAAACTGTGCCTATGTCCACAATTCTGACCACTGGACTAATGGACACTCCCTTCTAGTCCTGTGCTCCTATCAAGCACAAAGAAATGACTGAATAAAATAAAAAGAGTGATGTATCATTTTATTCCATCTATCTTGTATTGTTTTATCCCTATTACATCTATGATTTTATTCCTTCCTTTCAAAGTTCAAAAATATTATGATGGGAGAAAAGTTGAAATTTGAAACAATTTGCAGCCTAGAAATTGTTCCCAGTTAAGATGATTGGTGATCAATATTTAAATTCTAGAAGAGATGTATTGTATATACAAACTAATTAAACAATCAAACAATTAAGTTCACAATAAAATCATGGGAAGCGCAAAAGTACAAAAACCAAAACAGGAGGAACAGTACGTCATTTAACAAAAAGACCATTCTTAGTAGTTATCCAATGATTTTTCAAGCTGTTGTTGAGTTGTCAAGAGACAACTGTTCTTACATGTACATTGTAGTTTGGTACATCACAAATAGAAGGGAGACACTAAAACACTGACACCACAGTCAGTTGCTGGGACTGAAAACTGCCAGAGACAGAAACTTGGAAATACTTGGACAAAGCAAATGAGGCAAAGAGATATAGCAGGGGAATGGATTGAGAAATGCTCTGCACCTGGATAAAGAACCACTGGTTTGGTTAAGTTGTTTGGGTAGCAATACTGCTTTCCCAAGTTCTGAATACTAAATAGTTGCAGTCTTAACCTTCTATTAGTGTAGTTTCTGGGGTGTACCTGTACAAAACATTCATATTATACAGTGCTTCTTCCCTATGATAAACATTACCAGTCACTCCAAGAAAGGATCTCTTCGCATCCATCTCTGCTACACAGAGATATACCTCTCAAAAGCACTTCTAACCTCCATCATTTAACAGGATAGGCACAGTTTTTTAAAAAATAATATATTCAAGGAGGCGCTGCCAACAGAAATGATGATTCAGAACACTGAAACAAGAAACACAAAACCTTCCTGGAAGGGAAAACCAGGCACACTGCTATGCGTGATACCATACTTCTAGAGGGACTGGGAATTGGTTTTAATCTATTAAACTATAGGAATAAAATCTAATTAATTATGCATTTCTGAATGGGTCACAACAGGCAATGAATCAAATGCCTTGTTGCTTTTTATGTCTTTTATTGCTATGAATCAGTGGGGTTAGATATTCAGTTAGAAAGACAGAACCTGTTTTGCATCAACCAACTGTCTGCAGAGAAAAAAAACATACAAAGGACTATGTATTTCGGTGTACAAGCTGTCCTAAACAAAACAAACTGAAAATAACAACACACTACAGGTTTATCACATAAGGATATTAAGGTAGTTTCCCACAGGGTAAATTTTCTACCACCATCTACCCTGACACAGAACAACATGCAGAATATCCTCTATGAAGAAAGTGGTATAAATATGCACAAAAGCAGAATTGAGAAGCAAAAAAATGCACAACATATACATATATATTGACATGGCATTGTTTTTCCCATGTAAGACTGAATTAGCACAGCTCTAAAGAAGTCTTAAAGCCTCTACTACACCATGCATCAGAAATGTCAAAGAATACCAATGACAGAAGTAAAAAGAAGCAGGGTAATTTCTGTTAGCAGGTACAACCTTAGCAGTGAGTGTGTGATCAGTAGTCAGAATCAGGAGTGGTATTACATGGTAGTATATTTCACAGCAGCACTATCAGTAGCATGGCAGCAGACATTCTCAGTCAGATTACCAGTATTTTCATCATGGGTGGATTTCAACTTAACTATCATGTGGCAACCAAGCTAAAGCACTGTATTGAACCCCAAATCTGCAACATAGTATTTGTAGAGTAAATGGTTTTCAGCACTTGCTCATACCTACTTAAATCAATTTGCAGGATGCTATTTGCTTCTTGGCAGCCTTCAGTTGACCTCTTAGGCATAATTGTGATCACTCTAATCAACAAACATAAAAAGCACTTTCAACATCTTAATATTCGTTTGCAGACATTAGGCACGGCGTTTAGCTAGCAAGCACACAGTATGGTCCTTGAGGAGCAAAGCCTTAACGTTGAAACACAGAAATGATAAATCAGTTTTAAATTTAAAAAAATAATACTAAATGGTAAAAAAAAATATCAGAAATAACACAGCTTACTTCATTAATTAAACCTTTTCTCTAATTGCATTCAGTGTAGCAACCATATATTGGGAACTGAATTTCTTCTACAAGATCGATTCAAAACAACTGAATATTTTTGACTGGAGAAGATCCAAGTGCTTCGTCTTGCATTGCATACCAGACACTTTCTTAAGACATTTTCTTAAGAATTAAATAAAAGTTCATGAATCAAAACTGAAAGTGTACTTAATACTACTAGATAAAATAGACATTTGTTAATTTGAGAACAGAATTTGTTCATATGAGATCTCAGCAACTAATGATATATTTGGCCAATAGAAACTTAGGGAAGGAAGAGCAGTTGCATCATTTAATTTTACATATGGAAATTGTTTAGCATGTTAGCCTTCAAAGTCCATGTATATATTTACCCAAAGCAAAAAGGGGCCCACAAAGTTCTATGCAAGAAAAGAAAGAGATCGACACAGATTGTTATTCCTTATGCTGATTTCTACAAGTTTGTCTTTACTAAAGGCCAGCTTCTGATTACCAACTGTAGAAGCTCTAGACCTACCATGCAGATATCTGGATCTCTTAAAGTGATGTTATTCCACATTGTCCACTGAAGTCCTCTGCAGGTTCCTTTTTCCATCAGTAGGTTATTTTTCTTATCTATCACTTCTGTATAGCTAGCCTGTTTGCAGTGTGACTAGAAACTGATATTGCCTTCACCACCTGGAGCATGGTTCATGAAAATAAAGCACAAAATAGTGCTATGAAATGTACTATTTGAGCTACTGTTAGGTAGAAATTGAATAGAATTAGTAACAATTGGTCATCAGAGACACGTAAAGCTAAAAATCAACTATAGTGGTAGCTTGGGTACCTTTCATAGCTAGAGTATTCAATGTTAATGTACTGCAAGACACTGATAAGTTTTGAACAAGGGAACACACTTTGAATATGTATGTCAAGTAATGTGAATACCTTTTTCTCACCATTGGCAAAAATAAGGATATTGTACAAGGACTTGTAAAATGCAAAATTTTTATTACAGAGGGCTTTCAAAGATTTTTTTCTCTGTGGTTTCATTCTTCTGTCTGTCACGAATGTCATTATGAGACAGAGTCATTATGAGAACCAACAATAACCTGTAGAAAAAGCAGGTAGTGTGTTAATCACACCACCTCCCTCACTCAGCGCCTCTTGAGACTTTCAGAAATACCATCAATTTCTTTTCTTTTTTCATTTTTCAGGAGAGGCATTGTTGTGACTGTTGCTGGAATAATTAAGTGTTGAGAGAAGAGCACCTGAACTCAAAACCCATTCTTTCACTTGAAATGGAGGCAGTTTGTACACAGTAACTAGGTAACTAAGACTGCTTGAATGTTAATTTCAGTGATTCCATAATTTTGGGTAATATAAAACATATTGCTTTAAAGCGAACTGTCCCTGTAATCTCTTCTTTATTTCAACCTAAAAATGTTACTATCTGAATCACTTCTGTTATTATTTTTGCATTTTCATTGTATGTGTACTTATGATATGCTTCAAATAAAATACGTCCTTGCAGACAAGCAGAACAACTGTGCAATTTTTTTCATTAGTGTATACTGAAATCACTTTTAAGCTTCTCAAAAGTTTATCTTAGAACTGTCTTATATCTGGACCTATGACTAAAATTTATCTTGCACTTTGGGGAATAATTTTAATGATGATAAGCTTCCTTAATTTTTCCAGTATGTTCCTTCATTGCTTAGGAACTTTATTTTCCTGCACAAGAAGAGAGATGGGGATGAAGGGACCAACATGATTATATTTAAATAACTGTTTGTATAAAATACTGTTAATGTTTATGGAAGTATGAAAAAGGGGATTTTCTGAATAATGAAGTTACTCAATTAAAAATAAGTCCATGTGTTGGATTAGCAGGGCATTGGGAAAAGACTGAAACAGTTACCTGGCAATTGATCAAGGAGCCTTGTCTTATAGAACAATACTAGCATAAAAATAGCTCATAAATCTGAAAGGCTGATTACTAAAACTGTTGTGGGAGCTTTATTTTTTAGAATAATATTGAATTAATGAGAAACAATACAAAGGGGGAGTTTAATTATTCTGAATAGAATAATTTTCTACCCTAGCCTCTCAGGATAGGTATGATTATGTAGGTCACATATCTCAAATGACTTTTATGCATATTTCATTAAAAGCCACATCTTTTCATGAAGGATAGCAAGCAATAAGCCCTCTTCTGATCGTACTCTCTCTATAATGCCTTAAGTGAAAGCTATTTCCTTTGTGGTTATGAAGCTGTTAAGATGAGCAGTCAATAAATACAAAACCAGGCATATCTTATTTTTAGGTTATTGTTTTCACATAATTATAAGGAAGTTGTTTTCTTTCTCACTCTAACACCCACCATCATTTTGAATATATAATAATTAGACATTGGCCAGGATTCCTAGTCTCCTTGTACTACTGGTGGGTTACTATCAAACTGATGAGAATACCAGACAAGCATTTTTATGTTTATCCAAACAATGAGAGTTTGATTTTCAGTTGATTTGTAAGATTTTCAATGAAATTTTACAAATGTGAATGTCTTATTAAGCCTTCTGACCAAATTATGTCAGCCATCTGTTACCTGATGAACTGTGGCATCTGATCTGTTCACTAGACAAGATAGTTTAGTTGGTGTGAAGTTGCCAACCTGCACTAAACTAGGCATGAGGAGAAAAGCTTCCCATTCCCCAGAGAGGCTAATACACTTGCAGCTGACAAAAATCCCAGACACATACTAAATTAAAAGGAGGCAAGGTGGAAGCTCACTCTTGGTGTGGGAAAGATCTCAAGCTAGAGTGTGTACAGGCTTTGTACAAACCACATCTAGTGTGCGGAGTCTTACTGCCTCTGCCATCACATTTATTCTGCTTCCCCAGGCTACCAAATCCTTCCAGCTCAGAGAAAAAAGGCAGAGAAAATGTTTTATCTACCCCTTACATCAATGACCTTTATATTCTCTTTCCCTCAGGTGCATGTTAAAATATTCATATGTCTGAAAGTGTAAAAGCCTCTGGGACTGATTCCCAAGCAGGAGGTGACATCTTCCAAAGGACTCTGGCATCCCCCCATAAGAATACACTGGACAAGAATAGGCAGGGTCTACAGTTGGGTCTAATACAAACAAGTGACACTGGATTCATCACTTCTGCTGACTCAGAATTTCTCATTGGAATTCACATTACTTAGCAGATCTCCTACTAGCATAGCCCTTCAGTGATTCATATACAATACAGTTGGAACAGGTGAGAAATATGAACTGCTTCAGAGTTGCAAATGATTCATGAGCTAAGGCTTGGCTCCCCTAGGGCCATTAAACATTTACAAGAGAGTGAAAAATTATATAGATTTTCACACATCTGCTAACACAAAGATCCTAACACTACATGCTTAAGCTTATGCATACCTTTTGTGCTTAACTTTCCATTTTGCTTGTTATGCTTCTTTTTTTTCTTTTTTTTGCGTAGTTTTCATATGCTGTCTGTATTTAGGGTACTTAATCTGGCACAAAAATTACTCCTACTCTGCACAAGACCATATGCTCCACTTAGAGAGCAGGGCAAATACAAATAAGGAGCTTTCGTTTAATCTCTTATTTAATTTGCAATGATCTACACCACTGCAATCTGAAGGAGTACCATACAACACCAACACATAAAATCAGGAAAACAGTGCAGAGAGCACACCTGCTATATCAACTAGATTGTGCCTGACCTCACCCACATATAAATTGTGACTGGTCACAATATGAGCAACTTATCAGAGGGCTGGAAATTAACATTTTTCCAGGAATTACTCCTCTGAAATGAATAAAAGAAACAACATGATACCTAGGATCTGTGCACCCCCTGTTTTTAACTGGCAAAAAACTATGCTCAAATTCTTATTAACAGTTAGACTTGGCCTCAGTCTTCCCAAAATATTAGTTTGATAGCTGTTAGTCTGAGCCTACGAGAGAAACCAGAAGAAAAAACTGCACTAGTTCTTACATATATAATTAAGAATAGAGAGGTAAAATGATCAGCTTGGCACCACAGGTAAAAACTATGAATCGAGTACTCTTTGCATTGCCCAAGCAGACATGGGTAAATACCAGTTACTTAAACTTTGCTACACCTGAGGTTCTATCCAGTTTAGCTCATATATGTTTTATGATGCTACTTTATGATAGCAATAGAGTGGGTATGCTTTCATGTACAGCAACTGCTTCTGCAACACATCTTCTCAAAGGGCATCTGTACTGTAAGAGATAGTGTTTGTTCAATTCCGACTATGGCTCAGATACTGAGACATAACAGGGACAACAAAAACATCAACACTGGAATATTTTCCAGCATAAGGTCTACTTAATCATCATCTGAGCAACTGAAGTAAATTTTAAGCTCATTGTAGCTTATGCAAGGAAAAAAAAAAAAAAAGCAAAAGCCATATCATAAGGGACTGTTTTCTTCTGCCTGAAAGTTGTGACATTCAACATTTCTAAATTTCTAAGGCTCTGTGTTACTTACACAATAGATAGAGCTGTCTCACCCATTATGTATGTTATGTATGTCATTTACAGAGATTTAAACATCAGCAATTGGTGTATGCATACAAGTAAACCAGGACACTTGGGAAGAGCATACTGCAAACTAACGATGGGTAACTATCAAAGGATTCTTAAATGTCAATTCTGCTCACCATCTATAATTATTAAATGCCTTATCTGTAAAAAAGAACTATGTCTGTGCAACAGGATTATACCATAATACAGCGAGTCCTTGCTGATTAAGAGTCAGTTAGAAATATTATAAATGCCATGTTAAGAGAGCATTTTTGCATTTTCAGGCTTAATTAGTTGACTCAAAATGTAGAAAATAATTCAAAATAATAAAAATATAGTCAAGGATGTGTTTCTAGGATATGCTTAATGTTGGGGCTTTTTAGCCTAAGCATGTAATGCTTAGAAAAAAATATTAAGTAATTTTTTCAGATTTGTTTGTCATTCAACATTTTTGTTTTAGTCACTTTCCCTCTTTTTATACCTCTGTTCACAGGCCCTCCCCTTATCTTACCTTCATTTCCCTTCCACTGCTATGTGTAAAATTAAGAAATATCTGCAGTGTAAACACTTTCTAAGCTACCACTCCAAACTTCTAAAAAAATCTATAACCAACAGGGAAGATTTCCTTTTAAGTGATGTTCTGTTAATTACCAAACAAACATCATTTTTCCTCACAAAAATTAAAAAATGTTTATCAAAAACATGAAAGCTGTTCCATTTATACTTCTCTATGTGTACATGTGTCCTATACTTACAAAAATAAATTCATATAAAGAGTTTCAGATGTAACTTTTCAACCAACCTGTGTATTATTATGAAGAATACAGTCTGAAGCTCTGGAATACAAATAGCAAAATTTTACATAAGCACTTTTAATATCTTTCTTTACTAGCCTGGATAGCTGTGCCATCTTTACAAAATTTTGTTGTCTTATGCAAAGCTTCTTAAGAAAACACCTTCTGCTTATATCTGTTTTTTGCCTTATCTGAGTGCCTTTGATCCCGCTTTGATCTTCTTGTTTCAGTCAGTCTCACAGAATGAAAGACTCATGTCACATTAAAATCCTTACCATGTTTCTAGAAGCTATCATTTAATTCTTTGGGAAAAGCGAGACTTAAAAATCTTTCCACAAGATTTCTTTAAAGCTTTGATTGAAAGAGGTAGTTTTTAATTTTCAGAGTAATGTCAATATATTTCAAAGAACTAATTTTCTAAATCTATTTAGGAAAAAACATTTTCTCAGTTTAGAAGGCTGAATAGTAAAATCAAGAGCCTCTAGTACAGTGTTTTCAAATAAAAATAACCAAAAGACACAGAATGTCAGTTAATTTGATTTAGGTGAAGACAATTAATTGTGAAACTACATTTTTAACATATCTAACCACATTCCTATAGAATCTAATGGACTAAGAGAAAATAACATGCCAGCTCAATCAAACCACTGTTTCAAAGGTAATGTTACTCTTCTATCTAAAGCATAACCCAAAGTGTTTGAACATAAATGATAGCTACACGTCTCTAAGGGTACAATTTAGTCCCATATTCTAAATCTTTTGTCACAGACCTACATAGTATACATACAGACATCTATGTATTTGAAAACTGATAAGTTCCAGACTCTCTTTTTCCAACCATCCATTCATAGAAATTGGATTATTTAAAAAGCAACCATCAAACTGATGTCATCAACTCCAACCAAAGATTTTCCTATCTGGAGACAGACAAGAAACCAGAAGCACCAGAGGCAGTCCAGTGACGTTCCCAGTGACTGGAAAAGCGGAAACATAACTCCCCATTTTCAAAAAGGGAAAAAAGGAAGACCCAGAGAACTACAGGCCTGTCAGTCTCACCTGTGTGCCTGGTAAGATCATGGAGCAGATCCTCCCAGATTCACTTCTAAGGCAGAAGAAAAATAAGGAGGTGACTGGTGACAACCAAGGGCAAGTCACGCCTGACAAATTTGGTTGCCTTCGACGAATGCGCTACAGCATTGGTAGATAAGGGGAGAGCAACAGACGTCATCTACCTGGACCCACGCAAAGTGTTTGACACTGTCCAGAGGTCCCTTCCAACTTCATATCATTCTGTGATTCTGTGACATCCTGGTCTCTAAAATGGAGAGACACGATTTCATGAATGGAACATTTGGTAGATCAGGTGTGGCTGCATGGCAACACTCAAAGGGTTGTAGCAACAGCTCAATGTCCAAACAGAAGCTAGTGACAAGTGGCATTCCTCGGGGTTCAGTACTGGGACCAGTGCTATTGTTCAAAATCTTTGTCAGAGACATGGACAGTGGGATTGAGGGATTGAGTGCACCCTCAGCAAGTTTGCCGACAACACCAAGCCCTTCTCTTTCTAAGTATGCTCACCCTGTCCAAGGACTTCTCAATATCAGATACGTAAGAGATTCCATGACTGGTTCAGAAGTAAAGATATGCTGATCACCTAGCTAGCAAGGCAAACAGAACAGTAAAATATAAGATCTCATCTCTGAAAGCAGTGCTAATTTAGGTTTGTCCTCCGTACAACCACTAATACATTTTTCCCCAAAGCAAGTATGAAAATAAATTTCTTCAACACCTCTATCCCTCTGTTAAATTTGGATGAAATTAGCCAACATCTAAATTCAAAAAAATAATGGGAAGATGAAGGAGGGAGCAAAGAAACAATATGATTGCTTTTTTTCCCTTGCAGGAAACAGGATCAAAACAAACAAGCTAGTCAACCCAAACACTTCTCTTGTCAATCTGTTGCTGTAGAAGGAGTTCCCCAAAAAGCTTTTTTTTTTTTTCCTGGACAATTATTTTCAAGAATTTAACATTTTGATGAATTTAAGCCTCATACCTTAGCAACAGAAGTCCTATACATGTTTCTTGGCAGATGAAAACAGCATCTCCTCAACTGATTCAGATTCTCTGAACCCCTGCCAGAAGTTTGTCTGGACCAATTGTATGCTTTCTCTGTGATTTCTAGCATCCAGTTATTACATCAAACCAATAGACACCCACAGCAAATATTTTATTAACACAGTAAGGACTTCAGTAACTTTCCAAATAGCTAATTCACATACAGAATTTGTAAGCCATTATGGATTTATAAGATTTTATAATTCTCTTCCTGTTAATCTCACAGTTCCGCCTAATCAGAAATTTTCCTTCTTTTTGATACAATGCCTGATTGCATTAAAATATGAAATGTCTATGCACAAAAACTGACGATAATAATTTTGACAGTTTTGACCATTTCTATGAGGTAAACAGAATATCCACTGCAATGGATTTATATGCAAAATATTCAGTACTATGGCCCTAGGCAGTGCCAATAACCTATAATTTGATTCTAAGCATCTCAGCACAACTGAGTGACCACTATAATAGAATCAAATTGAAAGCTTACAGCACTCCAAACTGTTTCTTGGCTGAATGAATTGGTCAAAACTAATGTTTAAAGTCTTCCTGTGAAAAGACCTTAAGACTTCCTAGACTACAGGTAATTGGTTTCCTTTCTTTAAATTATTCTTGTTTTAAATTAATCTTCTGAGCTGAGGTTTTACACTGGCATTTATTTTGTAACAAACTCAAACATGAGAAAGCAAATGTTTTATTTTAAACACAAATAAAAGAAAAATAGAAGTTATATGAATAAAGCTTTCCTTTCTCTCCAGTCTTCTTTAATCAGTTAAGAAACTAATACACTATTAGAAAGACAGGAACATCAATTTATGCATTATATTACCTAAATCCTGTCAGATTTATCAAAATAGTTTGTTCTTGACTTTCACAGAAGATCTATCTGAATTCACACTCCTTATTAACTGCAGAAATCAATTAGCTGGGGGAAAAAAAAATATCCTTATATCTTATATTACAAGAGTTAAGTTCTCAAAGAAAAGGTGTAGATGGGAAGCCTCTGCAATATAAAACACAGAATGCAAACAGTGCAATCCCTTTATGACTGTGCTGGTTTTCCTGGAGGACGGCAAGAGAGTAGAGGTTCTATTATAGGAGTCTATCAGTAATAGCCACTTTGGATTCAGGCTGAAAAAATTTAATTATAATTAGCACCTACAGTAAAGTATTAAAAAAGAGGGTGCCAGAAGCCTTGCCACCGAGCTTTTGAATGTGTTTATCACCTAAGCTCAAAAGGTGAATAGTTGAATGCTCCCATTCTTGATGTGTGGTTCGTCATGTGTGGGTTGGTTTGGTTTCTTCTTCTCTTGAGACTAAGAGATTTGAAATTCTGTATTTCTATTTTCAAATCATTTAATAAACAATTAGCAATTGTTTATCCCCCTCCTTAATAGTGTGCGGAATATGAAGTCATCAAAAATTACATTCTAGTGTTGCAAAACAAAGTAGCGTCAGAAGCAGAGTTAGCTCTTGTAAAATTTTCTTACTAGCCTAAGTGCTCATTTATTGCACCATTCTCTCTGACCTACTTAGCTAGTGTGACTTACAGTACTCTTTCTGCTGTGAAAAATTCATTCCACTTCCACACATACCCTCCTGGTCAGTCTGGAATGTTTCAAACATTCACTAAAGTAATATCAAAGATCTCCTTCACAGATCAGCTACGAAATTCTAGCACATCTACCTTTAGAAATCTTCCAGATAGTTTCAGGATGGAGATTGCCTTGCAAAAGGGTCACATGCAGTATCAGAGCCAGGAATTGATGAATTTTCCATTCATACATTCCTCTTGTAAACAAATATGTCACTGAAAATTTGTCATTATCTATTTCATTAATTATTGATCTTTAAATACTACTTTGAAAATTTTTGATCAGACTCTGGCTGTTTAACATAACTTCAGGAAAAACATACGCTCTGGCTTGGGTGTCTTCTTCAATAAATTAGAACATAAGTAATTTCCAACTGGTTTGGAGCCAAACAAATGATCACACTATAAGCACTAGCCAGGAGCAATAACTAATTCTAGGCTTAGCTCTAGATATCAACTGGTAAAAAGTAGTGTTTAATGCATGTATATTCAATCTATGCACAGATGGACATCCCCAGTTCTGTATGACACCCCAAGAGCCTTAACTGTAATAAGATACACCCAGACAGCATCGTTACTGATTTCAAAACCTAGCTGAAGGTTGCACATATCCCTTTGAGAAGTTCCAGTCTGTTCTCCATTAAATAAGTTGTAAAACAGTCCCATATTAAACTGACTTTACCAAACTGGAAAATACTTTAATAAGACAACAAATGAAGCTTCAGAATACAAAAATAAATAAATGAATAAATAAACAAACAAATGAAACCTTGCAACATTTATAACCGTTTATAACAGTGTTCACAAAAGTATGGCTGGAGACATTCCCCTGCGGTTTATCTAAATGGCCCGTACATCTGCTAGAGCCAACCTCAGCATTAGATTGTCTGCTGGAAAAGGAGAGGTGTGAATCAATGAGCAAATTATATGAGCCACTGCACTACCAAATTGAAACTAAGAGTGATCAAGTGGGAAAGTACACTATAGTTGCAAATATCTTCTGCATCCATATTTAACATAAAGAATCTGCAAGATGCAGGTGACTGCCGACACAAAGATGCAGGCACTTCGTGACAAAAATGGTGTCTCTAAAACAAAACAAAACAAAACAAAAAACCCCAACCTATTTCTTTTTTCTAATACTGAGATGAAATTCCCAAAGAAAGCAATATTATATTATTTGAACTGCAGTAGTGCTTCGGATCATACAATGGTTCTAAGTTGTATAAGGTACTACAGTGTTATCTTGCTTTTTGAATCCGTGAACTCCAAACTCAGTGTGTTTATCTTTTAAAGTTGGTTGAAACAGGGAAAAATCATATGTATCTTAAAATTCATATTCAAATGAATTATTTAGCTTTCATATTTTTCTTTTTTTTTTTTTTTACAGGAATAATTTCCACTTTATAAGTATATTTTACTCAGAGTTTGGAGGGTACTTTTTGATTCTGTTTTGTGAGAGTAAAAAGTACCTTAAGAGAACTTTTAAATTAAATTTATCAATACAAGTTGTGACATTTTAAAATTTTGATTGTTCGTTTCAGTGACAAATTCCAAGCAACAGTAGCTTTGTCTCTCAAGTTTAACATACATATTTTTGAAAACATTTATAAAGAACCTTAAAATATGGACATTGTTACTTGTACTCACACTGTCAAATTAGCCTCAAATTATTTTTTTATATAATATTCCTTCCACGGTCAGTATTTAAAAGCACAGCATGATATAATAAGTGCTTTCAAAATCATTACAGAGCAGAATGATTTCAGCTATTTGTCTTCTTTTCACAAAGAAGCATTATTAAAATGACAAAACAATTGGAAAATTAAGGAATTAAAAGCATATGCTTAAAAGCACAAATTCCATGAAAGCTATTCATTAGGCATCTAAAAGTTTCACAGAAATATCAAGAATGGTATAAAACTGTACCTGTTTGCCTAAACATTATTTGAGTTATATGTTTTCCAAAATTTTGACCAATTACAATGTCAAAAATATCAGTTCTCCATGAAATAGATATTCAAAACATTTCCATTTGTTCTCATGTAAATGTCAACATTTATCATATAGTGATAGCAGCAATGCAGTAACACAGAGATTTTCATAGTGCTCTCAACTGCCTTTTCACTATGATGTCACTGGCAGATCAAAAATTCACAGACTACAAAAATGTCATCATGTCTCCCATTTTAAAGTTGCATTTTCAGTACCAATTTCTACCTACACTGAAGTAGGATGCAGTGTGATTTACAGAGAGAGGATATTAAAGTTACATACGCATACACAACTACAAACTTACAAAATCAGCTTATACCTTTTTCATCAGGACTTCACCAACACTTCTTCATGAACATTGCAAGAAGCAAACGTGCCTCAAAACAAGAATCAGTGTCATTTTGGGTTCATATTTTCTAGTGCAACATCAATCTTCTATTTCCATACAACAGAAAAAAAAAAAAATAGAGATGAAGAGCAAACGAACACACAGTGGGTGTGAAATTCAAAATGTGACATAAGTAAAATAAAACTCTTCAGTAAATCATTCACCTGCCACCTTTCTGGTCTAACATGTTAAACTGGATTTAAGGCTCATGTTACTCTTCACAGATATTTAATGTTTAGAATAAGGATCTACTATCTTACACAGTTCTGCTTACATTTTTGAGAGAGACACTTACAGCAGCAGGTTTGTATTTATCATCAATCTCCTGGTGAAAGCCAGTTGTCAATATAAAGAGAGAGGCAGCTAAACCTAAGGAGGAACTTAGTACAATACAGCACAAGAAGTGTAGAAGAGTCTAGGAGTAATATAAATCAGGAGGTAAACAAACCCTGTTTTGTCTGAGACAAGAAATTTAATTAAAAATTATGGGGGAAACAACTGAAACTTGCTTTTATGTTGAAAGAAAAGAAAGTACTGTGAAATTGAAGTTTATGTGAACTATTTTTTGTAAGATTCCACAAACAACATAGAACTTAGTGTGTCTAAGAGGTGGTGGTGGGGAAACAAACAAATTAAATGCAAATCCTATTTTTCCAAAGATCTATAAACACATTTCATTTGATACATAAATGCCACCACTTTACACTGATGGAAATACAGACAACGTTCCTACCAAATGGATTTTATCCATGTTTATAACTATGCATATAAATCCCTCCAGGATCAGGAAAACAGGCTGCTCCAGAAAGTGCTTAATTTATAATGAACAATTTTTTCAGCAAATTACTGAGCAATATTAGCATTTCCTATATTGCCAATTACCTGTAATTAATTAATAAGATCTCATCGGGAAATTTTCACAACTTTCTGAACTAATTTTAGTTGTAAAATTTCTTATGAGGTATGCATTACTTTGAAATACACACTAATAAATTAATAGTACCCTGTATGATTGTTCTTTTAGATCACATGATAATGACCTTTTTTGGTAGATGATACAATATTTACATAACCTTTCTTAAATAAATCTAAGACAGTGAGACACCAATTTATCTTCATATTCACACAAATATCATCAATGGGTCTTAAAATTCAGTTTCTACAAACTCGCAAAAACAGAAATGCTGCTTGAATAGTTAGAAAGGAATGAAAAGAAACACAGATAAGATGAACTGGACATAGAAAATAACGATTAATTCAGTTCTTACGGTACGTTCAGCTCTAGATAAAGTGCAAATTTCCAATATTCAGCGACAATCAAAAGTCCATCACATTTTTCACCCATGTTCACCTTAAAAGCCCCAGCCAAAATTCAGCATAGCTGAAAAATTCAGATAGCATTCTAGTCTTCAATACGGATCTTTTGTTTTACTTCAAAAAGTAAAGAAATATACTGTTCATGGTCTTGTTAGTTTTTCCTCTATTCTGTTTGAGTTTTCAGTATTGAAGTCAAAGGGTCCGCAGGTTGTTTCCCGCAATACGGTGACAGAGTTCTAATGCAGAACCAACCACTCCCAAATTTCAGAACTTAGAAGATCTGAATTTTCAGACAAACTGCTTTTTTCTGTAAATGATTATAAAATACTGATTTACTCAAATTCAAATTACTCAAATTCTGGATTTTCATTTGGAGTCCAACATCTTCATATTTTAGATCCAAATTTTGCAAATAGAACTTCTACTTACAGGTGAACCTAACTTCCAGACAACACATTAATTATTTGAATTTTCAGTGTCCGGAACTTAATTTAAAATTTTGTGTAATGATCACATTCCCTCAAAAGTTACAATGAACTACAAACTTTCTGGTTAGTTCTATGTTTATTATACAATGATCTTATTACTGCAGATCAACTGAGTTTTACGTGAAAGCAAAACATAGGAACAAAATATATTGGAATTCAAAGGTCAGAACTTCATCAAATTATATTTCTGTGTAAGATGGATGATGAATTGCAGTTTTTTGATTTAATGAAATTTTTATAAAAAATAGAGCCAGCGATTTTTTCATTTTATTAGAGCATAAAGGAAAAATAACCCCTTTGATCTAATTTAATGTAAGCTATAATATAATCCTCCCTTTTCTTTAGAAGTTTATTATCTGAAGGTGATTGGTGTTCTGTAGCATTTAATAGAACATTGTATTATCTATCATTAGCTTTTCTTCCTGAAACCAGTACATCATTTAGCTGAAATATGCATTAAGAGTGTAGAGAGCTGTTTAGAACAAAGTCTCCTTCTTCATGTGAACTTTGCGCTACTGTAGACTCAGCTCTGCATCTCCTTCTGTCACATGGAAGGATATTTTTGCTTATCTTGGAGAAGAAATTGTTGACTTTCACAACTATACTAAGATATGTATTCCTCTTCACTTCCACCTTACTACAACTCTGAAGCCTGCTTATTGCCAAACAGGATACTATAGACATCTTTCCTACAAGTTCAAATATGAGATGTGGATGAAATTCACATGAAGCAGATTGTATTTGGAAACCCTGAGAAAAGCACAGTCTGCAGAGATACAGAACCAGTTGAGGTATTAGTTAAGCCTTTTTTTTCTTTCAAATTGATTATTTATTTGGGTAAAATGAGCAGCAGAAGAAAGTACTAACTTTTTCAAGGAAGTTTCAGGGTTGTTTTTTATTTAACCTTAAAAGAAGAACAACCCACCAAGAGTAATAAAAAAAAAGCAGAACTAGTCCCTTGCTTGTCACTCTACTTTTGGGAACAGGCACAAAAGAACAAGTTGTCAGTTCAACCAATAGATACAATGAAATTCTTTGGCTTGTATTGTACAGCAAACTCTGAGACAAACACCTGGAGAGATGCTAGGACTGAAATAAATGGATCTAAGATAAATGCTTTTCCTTTCATAGAAATAAGGGCCTGGAAGAGTCTGGCTGAGCTGCTCAACGTGATTTCCTGGGGTCACCAGCAAGTGTGGCAAACACGCAAACAGGTAAAAAGCGTTAAATGAGTAACACTAGCAACACTGTAATAGCACTGACATAGTGTTGCTGGAAAGCTCAAATGCTTAAAAAAGATAAAGTCTGAAGAAACATGCTATAGTAGCATTTCAAATGGACACATCTTTTTTTCAGTCAGAAGTCAGAACAACAGGTTGCATGCTTTTGTACCATTATTTTTTGTTCATAGATTGGGTGAAATGGTTTCCTTTTTATCTATAAATAAATTTAGATTAGCAGTGAACAAGTTTTTGCTGTGAAAATCCATGCCTTGTGCTCAACATAGTACTTTTTCTTAGGAAGTCTAGAAGTAGTGCAAAAGTAATTGAAAAACAGGACAGACTAACCATAGCCTGAGGAGAGGACTCAAACTTAGACAGAGACAGATGTCTGGATAAAGAATGTTATTTGTTAAAATAATGATATAATGAAATAGTTGTTTGTTAAAGTGTAATGTGTAAAAGCAAACAATAGGCTTTCAGATGAACTTGTACCTCCACCCAATATTTTAGGCCAGATAAGAGTGCAACATTTATTTAAAGTGCATTATAGCTGCAAAAAAACAAAGGGAACCATGTTAGATCTTGACACCACCTTCATTATTCCCCAGAGAAGAACAGGACCTGAGAAATCTGTAGCCTCAATGTATCACCTCCTGGTTTTATGCATTGTTTGTGTGTGGGACATAAAGACAATCTTATCACTGTGGTCTCTTCTCTCACGTGATCATCACATATGCACCCATCTCTGAAATTCATACATGAACGTGCAGCACATTGTCTCAAGACTTAAAATGAAGTTTTACAGCATGCACCTCTGATACTTAAGCTTCTGCAAAGTTCAGATCAAAATGGTTCCACTATATGTGAGAACAGATTTAGGGAATTGCATTTTTGATCATAAAGGCCTATTTTATGTGGAAATATATTCAGATATTCAGAGATATATTTTGCTTGTGGCTTCTAGTAAACAGGTTTTTCACTGGCATTGTTAGGATATCAATAATGCTATGCATGTAATTAAACTCTCTTTCTCCGATTCCCTAATACAAAGTTGTTAAGAGAAATCACAACCCAAAAAATAGGTAAAAGAAAGCAGGCTATATGAGATGCCATAATCTTCCTTCTTTTTTTCTTTTTTTCCTTTCTAGAGATAGGAGAAAAAACACGTTCAGACATGGCTTTGTGTATGTCTAGCTTCACTATCTTCAGATTAGTGAATTCATTCCTAATGAAAATGGGAGAAACTTTTTTTCTTATCACCATCACCTTAAAAGTTTCACCAGAAAACTTCTAGCTGTTTGTGTAGGTCATCTCATTAAGATGTTATATCTTTGCCCCACACCACCCTGATTATATTGTGTGCTTTTGTTTTAAATCCTGTGGGACTTATTTTTTTGCCTTCATAGATGCCAGTCTAAATTGCATTGACTGATTGTGTGTGACCATCTAGGCTGACAAACTGTGACTTAAATAGGACAGTGTCAATTTTTCTCAGACAGGGAAAGGTCACTTCAAATTCAGAAGCCTGTACCGAAATGATCCATTGAATCTGAGTTATTGCTTTGAAGGTTAACATTTCAATGATGTACTCTGTCATTAATATGATTAATATTTGCTTTGTGATTGTCCAGTAACAACTGCAAAAACAATGGCACTGAAGTTAGTTATTTTCTAAGCCAAAACAATGTTATAAAAAAAGCATCTTTGATAATAATTGTGAAAGTAGAGTCAGTGTCCCCAGTCAGTAACAGGATTTGAGAAAGACAGTTGACATTAAATGAAGAAATAATGCTCTGTCACAATTTCTTTTTGGCTTCACTGGGGAAGTTTTGCCCATCTAACCTTAAAAAATAGACTTTTTGAATTATTTACTTTAGGATGAGAATCTCTCCTGCAAACACAGGTATGCATTTGTTCATGGGTAGTTTGATCTTTGTAAACAAATAAGTTTACGTGCTCATGTCAAGAATTTCTCAGAGCTGGATATTGGTGATATCACCATTCACACTACATAAACATTAATTCTCTCCTGGTTTTTCTTTCAGCAAAGTACAGAACAAATGTAGATAGTTTTGAAGACTATTTACCCCAAGGATCGCTCTCTCTACCCAGCAGTATCGGGAACGTATCAAATTTGTCTGCTTATGATCTAAGCAGTCTCCGATGCTATCCCAACATTTGCTCACTTAAGCAAATACCCCATGTGTCTTCTTTCCCTCCCAGGACACACAGTGTATATTCTCAACTTCAAAGTAAAAAATGCAATTCTGAAACAGAACCCTTACATTACCTTATTAATTATAATAATATAATATAATATGAAGATTAAATTTTCTAAAATTGATATTAAGAGAATATAGTATTAAATATTTTTGCTTCAAGAAAACACATTGATATTTGGAAAATTGGTTTTATGGTACAAATACTGAAACTAGGACTCCAAAATTTGGTTTTCATTGTGTACTGTAAAGATTAGAAGACCAGTGGTTGTCTGATACCTCATGAAATTGGACTGACTGACTAATCTAAGAGATTTAAACTTGTCAGTCTCCTGTGATCTAGTGATGTTGACTTTCTATCACTATCACAATTTTTCAAACCTTCATCAACTACAGAACATGCTATGTTTCTCTGCTCATATTTTTGTCTGTTGACTGACAGAGATGTACCTCTCCTCCCAAGCAGGAAGATCATCTGTGATAAGACCACTCCAGTGCAATTTGTAAGTAATTTTCTGTTAATATAGTTCTGTGGTTATTAGAGAATTCTATATCAGAGAGGTAAGTGTTACGCAACTATATAGTTTGTGATAGGACTGAATGAAAATTACTTTATTATTTAATATCTTATTATATTTCATTTGTTCTAATGTGTACATTATTATTAATTTTTGACTTAGAGCTTGGAATCCAAGTTTTAATTCCAATTCAAAAGACCTTGAATTTCCATGGGTTAAAGGCAAAGCCCACATCTTAGACTTTGACCTACCAGTTATCTATTTCTTATTCATGGATGATGCAGCTCTGCACTGTTACTTGTGCCCAGTTTTTAATTAAAAATGTTTTTATCCACATTTATTTTTGCAATAAGTTTTTCTTACACACTGCAGCTAATCTAATGACAGCCTTCTTCTAGAAGAGTAGGAATATTTTTTGCCACTGTCTCCCATTAAGTTCATGACTTCCCAGAAAAACACTAGTATTATTTGATTAGCTATTCTTATAAATTTGCAAGCTAATGTGGAAAAAAAAATTAAAACCAACCCCAAACATTTTTAGATTTATGAAAAAAAAAAGAAAAGTGTTTGAAAATCTGTGATCTTGAAACTTGTACTTTTTCTTGTGGAAAGTGGCTGTCTGATGCACTTTCCCATCAGTCCTGCATAAGTTGGTAACTACTTATTTGTCATCCTTCAGTGTATAATTTAATTTACAAGTATGTTTTGCCATAGATTTGCAGACTCAAACTGGATTCCAAGCAAATAAATACATATTGATCACTGGAAATCCTTCCTGAATATTTTTCAAGTAATTAGGGATTCCATAAGGTTTTAGTTCTGAACAATAAATCTGTTGTTTAGAACAAGGAACAAGAACGACAACAAAAATGAAGGGGATTGAATTACATATATACATCAGAACCTTTTAAACGTCTAGTGATTTGCTGATGTCTAACAGTGGCTAAATACAAATGATCAATGAACAAACCAGAGCAAATTGCTCTAGAATAAATTGAAAACATGACATTCAATTTATGGTCATCATGGCGAGCTGTATATTTAAGCTATTTCTGTAAATTCTGCTCTAAGATCATAAATATTATAAAAAACCAGGATATTTTACTGTCACTTGAAATGGTATTTGTAGCTATTAATATAAAATTAAGAATGCCTTTCTTGAATGTTTCTTCTAAATCTGTGAATCACCTGACTTGATGATTTGACCTAAAGAAAGATAAGTTCAGGTTTTTTTATCCAGAGAATCACATTTTGGACTTAGCACTTACTTTGAAAGTCTGTCTAAATTCATACCAAATACCTCCTGAATAAGGAAATCTTGGATTAGTGATTTATATGATCATCCTTAAATACTAATCAATTTTTAGCAGTAACTGGAGGAAGCTGCCTTACTGTTAATTAAGTTGTTATTGACAGAGTCTATATTATTCAGTGTAATACCATAACTGGATTTCTCTGCTATAGACTAATAAATTAATTTTTAATGGACTGTATTTCAGAATTTAATAATGAGGTAATATTATTTAATTATCTAAAGCAAACATGGAAACAATTTCAGGACAGTACACAGTACTTACGAAAACCTAGCCATTTTTCCTTCTAGAAACTTTATACATCCTCCTCTATATTGGAAATATAAAGCATACCTCTGAAGGTCTATCTTGTCTCTTTGTTACTTAGGCTTTCACATTGTATCTCTTCAGTTCATGTATTCTGTCTGTAACACAAAGAGGAAAATACTACCAATAAACACTGGGCAGTGAAAATGTCTTAGCTGGTTTTCTAAGGCAATAAAAAAAGATCTGAAAAGTGCACCTTCTTGCCAAGTATCAAGTGATGTATTGGAAGAGAAGTTGAGAAAAGATGATACACACAACATGACGATGATATTCTGCACAGAAAATCTGAAAAAAACCTTAGACCTCATATTAATGTTGAAATTTCTGAAACAGTTCTATGAGTAAAAACGTGGTATAAAGCAATGGTAAAGCATATGTCTACTGTCACTTTTAGGCTTCTGGCTGTGTTCTCAGTGGTGGGATTTTTTCTACATGGACAACGGTAGCAAGGTGTGATCTGATTTTGTTGGTACTCCAAGTTGGTGAGACAAGATCAGTCAAAAGTTATATGGATTTTTAAAGGTTGTATTGAGTTCTAAACGTGGCATATATTGCCTCTGAGTAGGCTTCATTAACTTGACCTTGATGTTTTACTCATGTGCTCACATATTGTTAATGACTTGGAAAGCCAGCAGAGCTGCATGAATATATTCACAGTATAATGAGTATACAGTGACATGAGCGCATGAGTTCTCACAGCAGAGAGAACATCTGTATCAGTATTCACACTCAAACTGCACTATCATATTGACATCTGGAAGAGCCCAAAATAGTTTTGAAAATGCTGTTTCTGATTTGTCAGTCCAGGTTAATGATCTTTAGTGTGTGACAGGCTGTGCGATAGGACCCAAAGGGTAACGATTAATGGAGCAGGTTCAAGCTGGAGGCCTGTAACCAGTGGTGTCCCCCAGGGGTCAATACTTGGTCCAGTCCTGTTCAATATATTCATCAGTGACCTGGACGAGGGGACAGAGTGTATCCTCAGCAAGTTTGCTGATGA
>JAOXNG010000004.1:13187565-13198251 GCA_028566535.1 Scolopax minor
GAGTTGTGCCATTTCCACAGGTCTGCGTGGCACCGATACTGAAGTAATGATAAAAGTAAACGATGTTGTAGCCGCGCAGCCTTGCTAGTGATGGTGATTTTAGGTTAAATCATCAAAAAAACCCAGAATCGCACTATACCACTTAAGAGCAATAATGACTGAACCCTCCTAGGCCTGCAGATGTCTATAGTGCTGCATCTCGGAGAGGCAGAACTTGTCTGTCTTTTTGTAACATGCAATCTTGTAACTGTGAGCATTATAAAAACATAAGAGAGAAACGTTCTTATAGTACTGCAGTCTGTCACTGGGCAGTAGTCCATACCATGTTGCCACAATTTATATTGTATGTTGGTGAATGTCATTTTAACGATACCATTTAGGTACCAGACAACCTTATGAGGCAATGTTCAGCTCTTCCTTTAAAATAAAGGGTTTTTTCCTTTAAAATAAAGCCATTAGTCACATAAATTAACCATATATAAATATGGACTGAATTTCCAACAATATGGAAGCTATATTCATCTTTAAAAATGTAAAGATTGAGCTTAAAAAGCAATTCAGTGGAAATATGATTTACAGCTGCAGTATTGTGACTGCTTTTTAATCAGTAAGATACAGTGACAACATAAAAAAGCAGGAGGTGATGCAGGATTAATAACATTAGCTAGATAATTAATTACATCAGTGTTATTAAATAGCAGCTATTTGAAAGTATCAGCTATTGCTATGTCTGTAAAGAGACTCATCAGGCAGCACAGAGAAGTTCCACATCTGTATGAAAAACAGCACATGGTCATGTCACATAATTACAGGTTTCCATGGACTCATTTTTCTTTATTTTTCTATCTTGTATTACATTTAGATCTATTAAAGTTAAGAGTCTTCAAGAGACTGTGAAAGCAAGAAAAGCAAAGTTCCTATCACTGTCTATCCACAGAAGAGTCAAACCACTAATGGAGCAAATGAGGTTCAGGTGTCAGAGATATGCCCCAGAATAACAGTGGGAAGAAATGCTCCATCTTATGTGCCTGTCACCATCCAGCACTGAAAAGCAGGATGAGCCACTGGACTGAAATGGCATAAATTAACTTTTGAAACTTTGCTTCTAGCCCTTTTTACAGTGGCATACTGTGCAGAGGGCATAAAAATGGCCTTTTATTCATCACTCTGTGTGACATTTTCAGGGATATTAAAATGTTCATTGCAGGCTCTTTTAACTTTGTGAAGGGGTCATGAGCCAGAAAGCTCGAAAGTCTTTAAGGTTATGTAAAAATAAGAGCCCTTAATCAAAGTCTGGTGTTTAACAGAGCTAAATTGGGTATTCAGAAATAAAAACATGAGGTCAAATGGTTACTCAGATCCTTGGTTAAGATGCTGCACCACATTAAGACAAAAAAGATGCTACAAGGCAGATAATAATTTTGGGGGTTTTGGCTATAAATAACACATTCTATATTTCTGTGAAAAATTATATATGTAAAAATGTTTACAGGTTTTTTTTAGCAAATAAGTACAAGTTGTGACTGAAATCTCACTTTAGAAATGGAAGCAGGGCTCAGTTATTTATCTTACTTTATGCTAAATTGAAATGAAATAGTTATTTTCTGCCCTGTAGGTTGGGAAGCAAATATATTAAATTAATTGTAGGAAACAAGGGGATGATAAATTCTTGTTTTACAAAAAGAATATGTTCACAACTAGACATACAGCTTTTTACATGTCCTTGACACTCACAAACTGTTCAGCTTATGAAAATAAATCACATCAAATATTTCAGAGTATACACAATACATTCCTATTCCTGTCCTACATAATTAATATTCAAGTAACAACTTATTTTACTGATCATCTACTTTAAAATAATGCCTGAGAAAACAAGCTTTGATTTAGTACCAGGCCATCACCGACTCAAGACTGCTGTCCACAGGCACCCTTATTATGACAGGGTTTTTATGCGAAACTTACTAGGTTATTTACTCATTGTAAAGTGCTTAAGTATCGCCATCTTATGGTAAAATACATAAGGAAATATACATATAGTTTATTCTTAAGTTTATGGAACATTAAGATTTTGTTTCAACCATAGTAATGTATTGCCCATGCTTTTTTATTTCTTCTTATATTTTATGCTAAACACAGTATAGAATATTGACCAGCTCTAGAAATTCTTTACTAAATAGAAGACAGCTCACTACTAATTTATTTTAAACACTCTTAGCACTAATTACAAAATATCAATTTTAAGACATACTTAATGTTATATCTGTTAATTGGATTATAATTTTTCTCTACATTTACACAGAAAATACAAGAAGTAATAATATATTTCAGCAAAGTGTTATTTCCAGCAGGGTCACTAGATATTCAGCAAGAAGCCAGCTATATGGAAAGGACTTGGAATATAAAATCTTTCCTTTCTCCTACACTTAAATCCAGTATCTTGAAAGAAGGAACTATTAAATATTAGGAAATTTCTAAGAGTTACTGCTAGATGGCATCTCTGTGCTGCTTGTCTGCAAGCCTGGAGTTTTTTGTAATGACCTTCAAAGTATGTAAAGTGGTCTTACTTTGTAAGGGTTGCTTTTGCTGGACATCGTTTGATAATCACACTAGTATAATCAAGTAAGCATTTTATAAGGGTGTAACGCTGCTCCACATAGAAATCAAGTTCATCAGGATTCAAAGTCTAGATGGCATTTTTAAAGTTTAATTTTGAGAATTTAAGTAGATATGAAAAATAGATATGAAAAATATGTTTGTTTTTCAATGCAGTTAATGATCTTAATGCCTTTAAACTTTTATAATGGCTTTATGTCCTACATCTGTTGGGTTTCGGCTTTTTGATTTTCACAAAAAAAATTTTCAGACGACTACTAAGTACAATCCCAAACAGAAGCTAAGTAAGGACAGCTACAGAAAGCAACTGCTATCTGTATTCATTGCTTGAGATAATAGGATATTTGGGAATCATAACATTAAAAAATAAAAGCAAATTTAGAACCAGTCATCCATTTTGGAATGCTTAATCACACTTTCCATTTTGATCTTTGGCATGGCTGTGTTTTTAGATTTTAAAAATCTATAATTTTCATACATAATCAGACTACAAAACTAGCCACTAAAATCTTTCTTTTTACTATCAAGAAATGGTGCACTGCTTTAATGCTGCCTTGCACTACAAATTAATTCATCCTATTGTGAGATTTTGTAACAAGAATACTATGTACAAGCGAGGGTTACCATCATACACTGTTTTTGTTGGAAATAAGACCCACAGTATTACAATACAGTGCAAAATTATATGGGAAACTCATTAGCTAATTGGAAATTAATTTATCCTGTTTTTTAGGATTAGCAGTTACTCAATAGAGAAATGCTATATAATTATTTAACCTATATGATTTAAGAATGCTCTAAATCATTAACTGCTGCATGCGGTCAGCTCTCATCTGGTATCTGGTGTCCCATTTCTGAACAACATGATTCAATTGAAGAACATCCTATTGCTATCAATATATCCTGGGCCCTCTCCCAGGTGTTATTCCAGTTATTTCACTCTCGCTCTAGTAACTTCAAAGACTCTTGTCAACACTACTGATTCTTCCTGCGATGCTCAATACAATGCCTTCTAGCCTTTCAGTCACAGAAAAAAAAAAAAAACCCACTTCATAGATTTCCTATTCATCCACATTCAAGGACACACATTCACCATATGTTATATAAAATCACAGAAAGGTATTCACTACATCATTTTAAGTAACATAGATGAAGATATTAGAAGACAAACAGGCATGTGAGCGACAACCACGTGACTGCTAACTCTCCTAGTGCTATCAGACATAATATGGTCTTTAAGGGATTTTTAAAACTGTTGATGCTATGTGAAGAGAACTTTTTTCCCCTCTAGCTAAAACCAAATTCCTCTGTTGTTCACTACTAATATCACTGCTACTTCTTTGAATGCACTCATACACCGATTATATACATGATATATAATCTCAAAAAAGAATATGTATGTAATGTATACATAAACATATGCATATACCTATTCTAAGCAATTCTTTTCTCACAAGAAACAATTATTTTCCCATTAGATGCACATTGCCTTCAGTAACTGGGCTTCTATGCTTAGTCAAGTCATAAACCAATAAAAGAAGAAGAACTCATGAAACAAGCAAAGAAGAAAAAGCTGAAGCACAAAAGGTGACTTTCAGGAACAGGAAATGCAGCGTAACAGCTATTAAAACAACATCCAGCTATACCTCTAAAAATGGTGTTTCTAGTTGGCTACAGATTTAAGACAGCTATACATTTAAAGTTCAAATCCTTAAGTTTATAAGGGGCCTATTAAAAATTGAACAGGGAGTCCTCAGAGAGGGAAATCTCCTTTTCCAATACTGTAGTATGAAAAAAAATGCTTCAGGGCATCACTTAGGCATTCTTATGGGATCTTCACTGAAAACCAGGTAAAATTCAAAAGCCTTGCAGCAGTAGTCTGGGACTTGTCCTCTCAAAGACCATCTTTCACAAGAACAGCAATTTATCCTACTGCTTCACTCCACAAGGCAGTGGATTTCTAGGTGAAATCCTACCAAAAGTGAGGACTTTGTGTGCCTGGGTTTGAATACAGAATTCTTTTCATGAGGGAGCATTCAGGAACAAGTGGAAAAGTGCTCTTATTTCTAGAAATGAACCAAAATTTCATAAATTCTTTCATTTAAGCCTAAGTGGGATAAAAACAGAAAGAACATACTTCAGAATTCCAGCCCTCATATTCACATGTTTTGAAACCAAGATGTGTGACACAAGTGTATGTTTCTATACATGTTAATCATCCACCTAAGAAACTAGCCAGCAGAATTCTTAGTCCTCCAAGCCAGTAAAAAGCAGAAATACAGTAGCAGTACATATCACTCTTAAAAATACTTTGAATAGTCTCCAGAAAAAAGTTCCAGAGTTAAACATTTTTATGGATTTCAAGAATTCTGAAAGAAGATAGAAGAGCTCACATTGTACTCATTAATAGAAGGATACAGTGTGTTCTACTTTAAACGTAGTAAGCTAGTAAGTGGGCACTTGGTGCACTCACAGAACCAAACAATTCACTGTTCACCTCATCTGACCTCATTTTTCAAAAAGGAGTTCCTTCACCAAAAAAAAAAATGAGAAAGAAAAAACAGCTCCACAGGTGTCCCCCTTCAGTATTTTTACTTACTTTTTCATTCTGAGAGGAAATTATCTTAATGCATTCACAGGAAGATCTCTTAAACACTCTCAAAGTACACACCATCAGTCTTCATGTACTTCGTCCTGGCATTAATGATGTCTTTGTTCAGTTTGCTGAAAAGAAAAAATAGGTGATGAATATCTTAGCCATTCCTTTATTCAGTGAGCTGGGACATTTTTCTAACACTAAAAAGAAATTAATTTTCTAGAGAACACAATTCCTCTTACGTCAGTACTAAATTAGCTTTACCACCAATTCAGAAAGTTGATTCTTTTGTTTAACATATTTGCACTGGAACACATTGCATATTAACCAGAAAAGATAGCGCATGTTATCCAAGAAGTAAGTATGTAAGTGAAACAGAAGCATAAAGGTGGCTGTTTTGTGAAAGCTGCATTGAACTCTAATTTAGAAATGGATAAAAAGTTGCAACTTTAACAACTATGATTATGGCACATTATTATCTAGCTGAAGGACACCTATCCATCACTGAAAGCCATTTAATAATTTTCACTGTCTGAGATAAAGGATTTTCCCTCATTAAAAGATGCAGGAATCAAACATGAGCAGTTCAGTTAGGGAGCATTTGTCTCTGTTCATGAATTTAAGATTCATATCGCAACATTTGGATTATGGTGAAGCCCAAGCAAAGACAATTCTGAGATTATTTCTTAATGCTGTGCACAGAAGAGTGTCAAGACATGTATCTGAAAAGAAGGAAGGCTAATCTTGGACATAAGAGTTTATGTCCCAGCATTACTTCCAAGAATCAGTGACACTTCACTGAAATCTTGGTCTGCAGCTTCAGATATTTTTATTAGTAGTGACTCCAATTTTAAAGGCAACTGAGCTTTTTTCATTCATAATTTATCAGAATGCTTGAAATTATTTCAAAAACATTACTGTTTTTATTGTCATTGTTTTATTCCTGCAATTAAAGGTTTTTTAAGTCTCGACGTGGTTTTGCTGGAGAATTCGTATTTCTGTCTGAAAGAGATACCAAGACACCAGAATGCAAAATAACAAGGCCCACTATATGGATTATCTTACCCCCATTTGTAAGACTATCTCATTGGGAATAGTACTAAAAGATTTTGTAATAAATACAGAAATAACCTATGTATCAGACAAAGAAAGTTAGTACCATTTTTCTAGCTAGTTCTGTGTTGACTAAAACCAAATAATCTCTAGTCTTCATCTTTACTGGTCAGCTTCTAGAACAGTTTCCTAATAACTACCTTTTCTGGCAATATGACTGGTTCATATTAATGAACTAAATACACCACAAAATGTGCATGCTTATGGAAGGAAGCACAGAGCACAAAATGTTGGTGATGCAAACAGTTAACATTGAGGAGGTAACATTAACGGACACAGGAGTATAAAAAAATAATTTCTTACTTGAAGTTTCGTGGTGGTATCACAGAGATACTTTTTTCATACTATCCTATTGCCCTTTTCAAGTTCATGACATGACTTATCAGAAAAGCAAAACAAACAACTTAGCATATTTTTCACAATTCAGTAAACAATCATAAATTGAAACTTGAGATACAGCCAAAAGTTGAATAGGAAATGCCAGGCCTATGGACATGGAATTTTGTAAATTCTTACTGAGCTGCTTCTGTATTTATGCTTTTTCATAAGAAAGAAAAACATATTATGCAACTATTCACAAAATACACACTCCTATTTATTTAAAACTTTTTTCTTCAAGATAAATTAGTTTAATATTCTGACCCCTTTTGAGCCTTTATCAGACTTTTAAATCACTTAAATAACTAACCTAAAGCAGCCCCAGATAACACAAATGTCATTTTTTCATACTGCATTCCCCTGAAGAACAGGCATTTGTCTGATGCACTGCCTTCTACCCAAATGAATCCTTGTAACTGTCAATGCAGATTTAAGATTTCTATTTAGTCACTTCACTAAAAAGCATATATCAGTCAGCATAATAGCAGCTTAAGCAAATTCTGGAAGCAAGTAGCCCTCTTCATTCCTATGGTTTTGGGAAGTAGTGAATGAAACCTCTTATTAAGTGCCAATCACAACACTGAATAATAGTGTTCTTAATTTATTGGTGCATGTTATTAAAAAACAGTTTTATAGACACCTTTTTTTAGGACCACTCCTTTAGGAAAAGATTTTAAAAAGGGTTTCAGTGTATCCCTTTCAATGAGATAACTAAGCATATAAATAGTTTTTCATATATGAAATTGCAGATGTTATTTCAGTTTGGAAGTTTGGACTTCAGTTTTAAAAATGGATTTACAGAAACAGAAACTTCAGAACATTCAGAATACATTAATACCTGTGGTGACAGCAAATACTATTGATCTGAGATCTCATTATAAATGCAAACCTGTCACACACTTGCTTATATTAAACAAGGTTGTTCAGTCTCAGCCTTCCCACTGCACTTATTTTTTCCAATTCATTTTGAATTGGAATTTTGAGTCTTACATATTATTCTAACAAATCTACCTTCTTATAATAAGATTATGTGCATTTTTAATATATAGTATTGAGACTTTTCCAAGAAAATATGTAGAAAACAGTGCAGTCGTAACGCTGAGCTACTGTACCCTGTAACAAATAGTACATAGAATAGATGATGGTATGAAAAATTTAGATACAGCTTTAAGTACATGCATTCTCAGTTCTCAAAGGAAAAAAGTCAGATAAGCTCAAACATCAAAAAGTCCACAACTCTATTAAATAAGAAAAACACAGCTATTAACTAATATTCAAATTATTACATCAATAAAATCATTATAGAAAGGAATGACAAAATAGTGGTTAACAAAATCAGAATTGCCAAGTTCTTAAGTTTTCTTGGAGAAGTATGACCTCCTAAATTATATATAACATGCCCTGCATATATTTTACTCAGACTGACAATGAATTGAAAGCTTTTGGGATATACCTTATTCAGAGAAAAGGTTTCCGAAAAGCAAATTTAAGTCTGAGAGTTACTTCTGTCACCTCAATTTAGCCAAGAAATTATTTTAAAATATATGTTTCAAAGAATGTTTTAAATTGTGGTTGTTTGCTTCAAGGTAAAATTACATTTCCTATGGGATCAGCATCATTCAACAGATTATTTTCTTTTGAGCTAGCCTTTCTAATGCACTCAGTGATCTACTTTTCAAATCAGTAGCTATTTTTCAGATACACAAAATGCCTTGTTCAAGGTGTCACTTACAACTTTACATTCACTTTATTCAGCCTGGACATAATTTCTATTCTGATAACTGATTTATCTTGAAGAGCAGTTACTTAACATACTTTCAGGAATGAATTTGCTAAGAGGAGTAAAGGGCTCTGCAGACTTTGCCCACTATCAGTCTCAGTGCATTTGCAGGATCTACAGCCTATCTACAGCCCTGGCTCCCCAGTGATTTAATACATTTTTCAGAAACTTTTTAGTCCCCACTGCTTATTCAGTTTGCTCCTTTTTGAGGTATTCTGAGAGAAACTCATTAGATTTTTTGAGATACACATTACATTATATCACATAGGGAGAATTGGTTATATCTTTGTTGTATGTGTATTCCTGCTCCACATGGACATCTGATTCATTAATAGGCTTTGTTCTCTGACTTGCAACAATAATCAGTCCTTTTTGAATGTATCCTAAAAAGAGCACAAGACACAAACATTGCCACTGACCTGCTTTCCATCCCGGCTCTGAATACACACACAACTATCAAAACATTAAAAACATATGTAATAACAATCTCCCATGAGGATAGGCTTTAGCCACAAGCAAAGAATATGGTCTCCTGCATTTTTGTCTTTTCAAAACCTCACGTTCCCTCTGACTCTTCAACCTAAAGGCAAATCCTGCTTCCACCTCTACCTGCCATGTAACAGGCAGGATTTTACTAACTCCTACACACCTCCTCGATCCCCAACACAAATTTTGCAGGTGTTCTTGCTTTTCTTTCTTTTTATGATTAATATGTGAAAACAATACAGACATTACTGTTTCAGCAGCTCAACGGTACATATGTTAGTAACACATGTAATGAAACTAGATATGCAGAAATTCAGCTGAAAAGCACATGAGTAAACTGGAAGCTATATTCCATACTATGTCACACAAAAATTAAAGCTTCCAGTCTTACAGAAGTCCCTCCTGGCCAAAAAAACTGTACTGAAACCAGAAGCAAAGAATATGAGAAGTTCCTCTAAGGTAGGAAGAGCATATAAATAGTGAGATTGGCTATATCTTTACTGCTCTGGGGTGTGCACTGAATGTGTACATAAAACTTCTGGAGTTACACAAGCATCACATATTTCTTCATTCTGTGATATTACAGGTTCACTTACAACATCAAAAAAGGACAACAAGGTTAAATAAAGGATTTGCATTCTAATCCTTTCTAATAAGTTTATAAAAATATTTTTTAATGACCTTCTGCTATACTAGTCCTGCAGAGACTGCTAAAACAAATATGTCTCTATTAGCAGATGGTATAGCAATACACATCTACCTTGTTTCCCTTCCATACTCCTTGCTGTGGTCAGCAATCTATGCAGCACAATTCAAGGAGTTCAAATTTTTGTGCTGTAGTTGTCTTTTGCTGATCTTTCTTTGCCCTCTGGACTTGCTTTCTCATAATCAGATACGTATTCGGTTAAACGTGAACATCTTCACTGCAGTGAGAAAGTAAAATTAGTGTATCCAAAGTTCCAATTACTGGCCTTACATTTACATATGGTACCCTAGTGGTTTCAAATAATTGCTGTTGTCCTTATCTAGAGTGAATTGCAATTCTCTGAGATCTTTGGAGTTTCTTTCAATTTAAACAGCTTTTAAATGTTCCTTGGCACCACAGCTGGAACATTTATTCAGATGTCTCTTACAAAATAATTTTATTTTTTTAAATAATTTATGGTCCAATTCAGGAGAAGTACTAGAAATTACAAAATACAAAGAGCCCTACTACATAATTTTAATCTTAAGCCTTCAAAATTTAAGAAATTCTACTTTTAAAGCAAATTTCATATCCAGAAAAAAATTAAAACTAGATACACATTAGTTTATTCTCCCCGTGATTATTTTTCTAGAGCTAACTTTTGCTGAAATGTTACAGATTTATTATTAATTGTGATGATCTGAGACAGATAATTGTTGTTTTGGAGAGACGAGGCTTTTTACAGAGAAATGCTCATGAAAGAATAATATCTCAAATTCTGTTTAGAAAAGCTAAGTAATAAGCCTGTATAATGAGGTTCTTTCTAAGATTGTGATTTTATTATCAAAAAAATCCAATGACAAAAATGCTGACCCTCCCAGAAATGCCTTTATTTACACTGGAGTCAGTGGTAACTTTCCCACTATTCCTTCTACCGTTCTGAGCTACCAGATCCAGAAAGCAGCACATGAGGAAGAACACAAAATGCTACTCATCTGCTCATCCAACTCTTTCAACATCATCTGTGTGTGG
>JAOXNG010000004.1:13204321-13221930 GCA_028566535.1 Scolopax minor
GAAAGGAGGCTGTAAAGAGGGGGGGGTTGGTCTCTTCTCCCAGGTCACAGAGATAGGACAAGGGGTAATGGCCTCAAATTGTGTCTGGGGAGGTTCAGGTTGGATATTAGGAAATACTTCTTTCCTGAAAGGGTTGTCAGGCATTGGAGTGGGTTGCCCAGGGAAGTGGTTGAGGCACCATCCCTGGAGGTGTTCAAGAGATGAGTTGACATGGTGCTCAGGTATATGGATTAGTGTTGGTTTGGTTTAGTTTGGGATATGGTGTGTGGTTTATGGGGGGGTTGGGGTTTTTTCTGTGATTCTTTTGGGGTTTTGTTGTTTGTTTGTTTTTTTTTTCTCATTGGTTGGACTAGATGATCTTAAAAGGTCCCTTCCAACCTAGGTGATTGTGATTCTGTGACTGTAAACCTTCAGATAAGCCCTTTTGCTTTGGCCATTCAGATTGTGTATCATGCACAAGGATAGTATAAAATTACCTTGACTCTGGTCTCTACTTCTAACTGAAAGACGCTGCAGCCCCTGAGCAGCGTCAGAATTTAGACATGCAGAATTATACCAGTTGAGGATCTGACTCTAACTAATTTTTTTGTCATAATTTTTTAGGTGAGTCCTAGAATGATTCTGCCATTCTCAAGCCGGTAATTACCAGCTATGCTTGGGCCTGACACACAGTACTAAAAAGCTAGGGAGATGAGGCAGAACCTGGCCCCCATTATTTAACATCCTTGCCCCCATTTTCTCCTTCCCACTTCCTCACTAAAGGAATCCTAAGCTGAAATAACAAATAACCTTTTTTTAGGGTCCTTTCTGTCACCAGAGATTCTCAGAAAAGTCAAGCTGAGTCAGGAGCTGGACCCATTCTAGTCCTAAAGAGAAGTCTCCTTTATGCACAGTGGAATTCTCAATTGCCTTTTCTCCTCTGCTTGAAAGATTTTTAACAAAGGCAGACATACTGCTATTTACTCCCTGTTCATTGTTAGCTACGTAAAACTGCTGCATAAATATTTTATTTTGAAAAGACCTTAACAGTGAAATAAATCAGCATATTCCAAGAAACATGTCCATTCTTATAGGTTGCTCTGAGTTGATCAGGCATGTATCAAGATTTGGTTTTTTCCCCAGACAAGAAACAGAATTGTTATTCTTTGGAAAGGATAGATCACCCTGAATGTTTTCATTCTATTTGGTGAACCAATAAGCACAAGCAATGTCCAGAGAACAAAATTCTGACATCCCTTAAAATGGCTTAAACAAGATATTATCTTGAAAACAGTTACTTCAGGTTTACTCCTAGATATCAAAAGACACAATGGGGCTCAGTATTTTTTGAGAAGGCAGCTAAACTGGCATAGCACAACGGCATTTAATGGTCAGAGTTACCACTAACAACCAGCTTAAGGTAAGCTCAGAGTTGCATTTCATACACAGAAAGGCCTGTAGCGCTCAGCATTATTTATTCTCGGTAAGGATTTTGCTCATCATTTTCCTATTAGTTATCATGCAGACTCTGTTTCATTATTTGCTAACACCAGGACTGGAAATCTACAAAACACACATATGGTAGTATTGAATTCATGTCTTCTTTTTCAGCTCAATTTTCAGAGACTATTTTGAGAGCAGTGCAATAGCACAGTGTGAAAACCAGGATGATTTCTTTTGTTTCTGTACACAGTGACAGACAACACAATTTCTTTTACCATGCACACTTGCAACCGAGTAATTATGTTTGGTGAACAGAAAATATGGAGCAAAATCCTTGATCCTTAGCCTGTCTAACTGAACAAGAACGTAGGGATTTAGCTCTACATAACAATTGCCTCACATTAATAATATATGATCACCTTTACCATGTTTAATGGTGAGATAATATATCGTCACCTAGTGTCTAGTATTTATTGTACATAATCTAGAAATAGTGCATTTATGTGATGTTGTCTTGCACATGCCCATATATACCTCTTAAGTTGCAAAGTAGCATATCAACATGCTACTGAGAGTTATACAGAAGGTATATTTATGTCATATATAGGTTATCCTTTTTATACCAAACCTATAGCTTAGGTGCTAGGTTTCATCACAAGAGTATTCAACTGCAATCAGAAGATGTTACATTCAATTCTACCTCTACTGAATTCACTTCAGCGTTTTAGGAATTTAACTATAGTTTTATATCCATGACAAGAACAAGCTTTTCATACTGTATGGGAGGTAACAGGATTTTAGAATTCCTCTTTCTTACTAGGCTGGACTGACCACGTTAAAATACTGTAACATCCTTAGATTAAAGTCTATCTAAATTAACATCATTATCATTACTGAAGAGAAATTAAGGAGCAATTTGAAGGGCAATGAAATGGAAAAGAGTTCGCTCAGACTTGTTCTGGACTTAAATACTTAATATCTTTCTGTGAATTAAAATTTGTTTGAAGAACCTGAAGGGAATAACCTACAATTAACACATATGAAGTACTTCTTGTGGAGTTCTTCTGAGGAGCTCCTATGGCACTTGGGAGATGGCTGATTAACTGCACTGCTGGGACAGCTTCTACCTCCATGGAGTTTCCACCTCATGCCCATCAGGAAACCCTTACTGTAAGATTAGTCTACTCTTCACTGACTGAACCCAAAAAGATGAAAGTGCAGTAGAATTATTTGCCAAGTGACACAAATTGATCCCTTGTCCTTAATGAATATTCTGTTCCAAAGCCTTCAAGCTTTACTAGTGTGTAAAGTACAACTCATTTCCAGATGATCTAAGACCATTCTTCCTCTCTTTGTAAACTATATAGGTCATCTACCTCCATATTGTGCCCTGGAGATACAATTCTTAATGAGTACTGGATTGTTTTACTATTACATGAGCAGCGCAAAGAAAGAATTGTTTTCCCCTTTCCTCCCAAAGATGTTACTTATTGATATTAATACAATGAAGTATTTACTATTCTTGTCACACTGGCTCATTTGCATTGGCAGATATCTTGGGAAGAGAAGAGGCAAGCCTACATCCATTTTTGTATTCTTCCCTGCCTTGAAATTCTGTATAGCTCTGGGCGAAGAACAAAAGCAGAGGTCTCATTCTTCCTTAGTTTCCTCAGCAGTCACACAGCTGATTTCCCAATATAATGCTGAGTTCATAATGCTTACAGTGTTTACCAAAATAAGGGAGAGAATGCTGTTTGTGTGTTTGATTTCAAATTACGAGAGATTTCAGGAATGTATACTCTTGTATGAACTGGAGGAGCACATGATCCAGACCTCTGCTTGGTTTTTAATGTTTCTTGCTCTTTTGATTCTTATTCCATCCCTGTTTATTAAGAGAATAATGTAGAAAAAAATATTTGTGAAGCAACACAGGGCAGGCTGACACTTCTTGGCATTAATTTTATTTCAGTTTTGCAAAATTATATTGCAGCTGTCTGGAAGCATCATTTAGTCTGTTATGAACTCTGCAGGAAGCATTTTTATATTTTATTTTGTTGAGCCTCCTCTGTTTTAGTAAGTTATTTCTAATTCATATCAGTCACATGAACCTGAAAGCTCCATTAACCTTCATTATGCCATCTCTGCAGTTCATAGTCTGAGCTCGCATACAAACACAAAGAAAAGATATACATGAACCAGTGTCTTAAAAAAAATTAAAAATATATCAAATGAACTACTGGTTTAAGGAGGAGCTGAAAGGCATAGCTACGTTATCTATACTAAGATAGAAGTTGTTCTGTTTGACTGTTTTTAGTAGAGCAGAGCCTACTTTATGGTTTCTGACTTCTGTGATTTGTTTTCTTGTCAGCTGTATCAGAGCTCACTTTCTGGCACTCTGCTGCCCTCTAAGATCATTGCTCATTTTAATGGCATTTTGGGAAATTTTTCCTCCCTTTAATCTCATATGAACAGTGGAAAAGTCTTTCGGTTACTTCAGAAACTCTTCTCCTTCCCAGTTAATTTCCTCCACCCAAAAACAAATCTTGCGCTCCTTACTTTCATCACAATTATCACAGAAAATAAACTATAGGTTGAAGCGCAGAAAGATAGTGAATCTATTCCTCCAAAACTGAATGATTTAACATACTTGCATCATAACTCTTAGTCCTGCATCATTGCAGAAATACAGTTCAAATTAATTACCTTTGAGTGCTTTATGCTGACAGAGGATGTCATAAGACCTTTTTTCTTAAATGGGAAATGAACAAATTCGTCTCAAACTAACAAAGACTTCAGGCCATTCGGGCTCTTCGCTTTTGCTCTGAAGTCTTCAAAATCACTTACTGAATTTATTATCTAAGCATTACAGAGTTCTCAGTCATAACTTGTAACTACACATTGGGCTATCTGATGGAATGTGCAGTAGGGACCGAGCAGATCTAAAATACTGTGCTATAGAAAAGAAAGGAAAAAAACGATCACTGTGAAAAGTGTCACAAATTACATGTGGCCTGAAGTTCAAGAATGTTATTCTGAACATAACTGGCATGCCATATGTTCCCTTTAGGCTTTAAGTCACTTCCAATTCATTAATTTCTATGTTAGCATTGCCTCAATTACAAAATAACTTAGCTTATACAGTTTTTTTTTAAAAAAACACAGTATGAAGTGGTGACTTTCCTTCTGTTTCCCAGAAAAGTCTCTTAGAGTACTTATATTTCAGTTGATAGAATGTTACTTGTATTAAAGCTACCTCAGCCATTCTCACTGATTCATCTTCCCTCTTACAGTGCTGTGCAAGGTGTTGGTCAGAACCAAACCACAAATATTAAAGGTATTTGATCATTTAACATTACAAGTACCAACATACTAATTGATGGAAATGATGACACATTTTTAGAAATTAACATTTTACAAAACTCTAAAAAGTTGCATATGGTTCCCTCAATTCTAAGTCTTTTTTCCATTTTTTTTCCAATTCCTGCAAGTAGCCAATAATTTAAATATTTATTTCAAGAGCAGAGACAGAACCTCTCTTTGCATTCTTGTGCATATTCCCATAATTACAGGGTATCCATGAATCTATATCATAAGCAGGGAAAAATAAGTGTTGAAATAACAAACAGTGGTTCCATAAGGTGAAATAGGTTTTATTTCATAATTTCATTGATTAAATGTGAACTTGTAGCAGGAAATTCTCCCCAGTTGTTGACTGGAAAGACGTTTCACGGGGTACTAGTCATAGGAGTTTTTACTCCTAAATACATTCCTTTGTGTTTCAGTAATATTAAATCAGACTTCCTTAATGTGACTAATTCATGCATGGAATAAATATCATCAAAAAGCAACACTGCATACAAAATTTTTAGTTACATGTGCATGCTCCTTTACTATTGATAAAAAATTCAGAGGAAACAGTAACATACCAATCGTTTTCCTTGAAAGCTATCTTAGTACTAGTGCCTCCCATTTCTGCTGCAATTTCCTAAAGATTACAGGTTCACTTTTCAGGCATTGCTCATGTGTATTCAGTAAAAGACCAGAGGAGAAGGGCTAACATGATCATAAATCCCTTGCAGTACCTGCAGTCTTGGTGTTGCCAGAACCTGCTCATGATAACGTAAATCAGAGGTGACTGAAGTTTGTGATGCCAAGAAGTGATTGTCTCAGAGGTCCAGAAGACACCGAGGAAGAGAGTCATATAACCCAGAGATCTCTTCATGCAAAGACATCCTTTCTCAGCTACAGAGTCATAAAGCATCCTGAAAGAAAAGAGAAAGCATCTGTTTCTTGAATTATGTCAGGCTTAGTTCCTACTCTTTTTTTTCCTTCTCCCTGTGAAAGAGTTCAATTTTCAGTATGGTAGTTTTCTTTCAGTAGATTGTTAGCATATTGCCTAGTAGGAACACCATATTAGACTGAGGAAAAATATTTAAAATGTTCACTATAGAATAAGGAATCAAGACCACTATCTCATTCAGCTTTCTATAATAATGTTCCAGACTGATTGTAATAAAACCCAAATACCCACTGCCTCTCTTACTACTTCTCTTTGAGAGACAAAGAAAGTATCTGAGAGAGACAGAATTATCTATTAAATCTCAGGTTATTCTGTTACTGCATAGACTTTCTTCTGTTTTAATCTTTTATTTTTATTTGTATAATTCTATTTTCCTTCTTCTTCTCTACTTTCTCATTTAATCTTATAAGTATTAGACCACGTACTATTTTTGCTTTTTTCCTCTTTTACAATAGATTGCAGAGAACTGTTTCCCAACCCAGAAAGCTTAAATTACATTATGAATAGAGATTGTGAATTGCCTTAGATTCTTCATAATTACTAAAGACTGACTTTTTGTAGGAACGTAACTGTCTGTATAGAATGCTGGAAGGCTTTTATCCAAATGGTTACATTCATAATGCATAAAACAGTATACTATGTTGTAGCTACATTGCAGTTCATATGCCTTTGGCATAAGTAACATTTTTAAGTAATATGAAATTTATTATCTGTCCTTCAATATCTGATAAACCACATTCTCCTTCAGGGATGCTTTTCTTTTGCAAGATATTCCCAACTGTCAGCCCTTTCAGTTTCTATTTCATTTTTTAAGGATCTGTGTGGTCATCTCAGCCACACTATTTTCCAGCCACACCAGACTGTCTCAGTGATGGGTAATATGTCTGATTATCTTCTCTGCAGGTATCTAATAACTAAAATTTGAATTTTTTCACAAATAGGCTGCAGTTTTCTTTCTTTTTCTCTTTGGTAAGTTCCTGGAAAATTGTTTTGTCTAATGGAGCAGCACTTGCATTTTGTGCTCTGAAACAATGTTGTTTCTAATTCATTACATAAGAAGAAATGAGGCATCTTGTGGAGTAAGTATTAGAATATGAAGTCAGAAAGTCTGCATTGCTAAGCCAGATTGGTCTGTGGGGAAATTGGATATTTCCACCCCACTAAAAAACTATTATAACCATGTTCTTTTGACTGCCAAGCAAGCTGCACTAGACTCCATTTGCAGCCTCCTTAATGCATCTTGCTTCTAGTACCTCACTTTTGAGTCAAAGCAAGAAATTTTACTCTTCTTGTGAATCTCCTGCACTTCCCGATTCCCAACGTTCATTCCCATACTGGTTTCACTAGATTCTAGCACTCTTGCCATGTCCAGGGCAACATAAACTTGCAGCAACACAGGAACAAGATCTTCTGAATTAAACAGTCATTCTTCCAAAGCCCAAAAGTGCAAAGAGGAAGAATAAAAAAAATTAAATGTTTTTATCTAGATAGCATTTGTAACCTTTATACACTCAATCTTAGCTTTCCAGCTTTATCTCTAAAGCACAATGCAGCTGAGGTAAAAGCTGAAGCTTCTCATCTATAAACCAGTCTTTTCCCGTCTCCTTCACTCTGCCTCCTTGCTCTGATGTATTCAGGGTAGAAATGTCTACGATCCCACATTTCAGGCTTAAGAGAAGTACTCAGGGCTCCAGGAGTGAGACATACTTTCTTCTGTAATCATGATCAAGCCATTGTCATCTTAAACTACTTGAAGCAGTTTGCCTGGACCTTACCTTTACCTCCATTTCATTTACTGTATGTTTCAAGTTAACAATATGCATTGAGAAAGGACAGCATCACAGAAATGAACTCATTTTTTTATATGATGTATTGTTATATTTTGAAAAAAATATTTACAAAACCAATTTATTTTGTCTTTCTCTGGGGCTGCTATCAGCTCAAGAGATTTATAGCCATGACATTTCCTATACATCTGAGAATTCATAGCAGGAATGAAAGTCATCAAGGAACACTGCTTAGGACACTGCTTTGTGGCTTGCTATCTGTTCTAAACATACTGTACAGTCCAAAATTTACTTACAGGCAATCAATCATACCCTCAAGGAACTACTAGGAAAGTCCATACTACAAAGTCTTGGACTGTAACAAATCTAAGTCTATAGTCCAATGCCTCAAATTCTTAATACAAATTATCCTCAAGATACGATTCCTATGAAAGTATTTGACCATGCAAAGAAAGATGGAAAACGTGGAGCCAGATTACAGAGTGAATCTCTTTCTGAAAAGAGATACAGATCTGGGAATCTAATTTTGAAATTAATTGTTCTAAACCCAGAAAGGAAACTGTAGCACAGAAAACTAATACATGATAAGGCAGCATTCTTCATTCATGTATGTACATAAGCCATATAAAATTTTTTAGGAAGAGGTCATATCTTGGATTAAACCAATGGTTAGAGAAAATAGTTTGCTAAAGAAAAAGTTTGGCAATTTATATTGCATAAAAAAAAAACCAAAACATAACCATGAGTTCTGAAAAATCAAAACCACACAAGAACTGCAAACAGCTGCTTCGGTACAGCTCAGACATGTATCGTAACAATAAGCAAACATGAAAAACTGCCAACAGCAAAACATTCAGTTAGATTTCAGGATAAAACAAGATGGCTTGGATGTCCCCACTTAACAGTTTTTGTAGTCTCCTTTCCAAGGCTTTAGATCATTCCCATAGGATGTTTTGGTTTTGGAGTACAGCTATATCCAGTACCCTGTTAAACAACAAAGTGTTTTTTAAGGCCCTATCAATGTTTGAAAAAAAAAAAAAAGCATTTAAGTTAGTATTTATTCTAAACCCTTTTAAAACATAATTTGGTGTTCAGCCCAAACTATTCAATTCCCAATGGTTACTAATAAACCATTTAATTTATGTAAAGTGACTTGATTGACAAGCTTTCTGTGGAACAAAAAGTCATTTGCAACCTAGAGACTTGTCTCCTTATCATATTAACAACTGATTAAAAGAAAGCATTCTAAAATGTTTCTTTTTGTATAAAAGCAATTTTTAAAATCTCCAGTGATAAGTTTTAAATTTATTTTTAATGAATAATTTTTAAATAATTTTAAATTTATCACAATATTTTTAATTCAGCATACTACAGATGAAAAAATGTGCGTATCACTATTCACTGAGTTTCCCTTTAACTCATGAAATAATTCATGTGCATCCTTAGTACACTGAACAATGAATCAATAGAAATGAATCTATTCAAACCAAAAGAATTGTAATATGCCTCTTCTGCAAATCATGCAAGTCATGCTTTGACTGTAAACTGGTTTTGATTATTTGACTTTAATGAGTAAAAAGCATTTGCAAAGTGACTCTCATTTAATTAAGTTACTCCAGAGCTAAAATTTAGCATTTCATTTTAAAACGTCACTTAAATTCTTCTAGGAAAATATGGAATAGATTCAAGCTGGGTTTTGCTGAAGTGCCCTTCAGGAAATTATTTCTATTATCTGTAAAGTGTGCATGTGGTAGTAAAAGAAAAAGATCTTCCAATTGAGATAATTTAGAAGAGCATTAACAGTCTTCAGCCTCAAGTGGTCATCCTTTGCATCAGATTTTCAATCTGCAGAAGTCCTTTTACTAAACAGTATAAATAGGAGAGAAGCTGCAAAAAGCTAATTGTTGGTTTATTGGGTTTTCTTTCTATTGACAAAGCCAGCTTATTTAAAATTATCTGTTAGTCTCTATCCATTAGGCAAGTTTTCTCATTATTACTGACCTCATGCTGATAAAGTCATGCAGTAATATTTCCACTTTCCTTGCTCCTTTGACCCTGTCCTTCCCCTTTGAGTTGCAAGAAAGCTTATGAGAAATACGAACACAGGCAGCAGGCATTTCCCTACATCACCCATCTTTTCAATCTAGAGAATGTATTTACACCTTTTTTATTTTTCCCCTGCATTATATGTTACACAAAAGGAAAACACCACCCAATTCTTACAAATAGCTCTACAGCATCCCATCTGGCCCCCAAAAAGACAAATATTTTCCCTAAGCACTGACTGAGGTGGGTTCCATCTGGAATCACTTTTATCCTTATTTGTGACAGATTGACTGTGTTATATTCATAAGAAAACAAATAAACAATAATTTGCTAGTTCACCAAAAGCAAAAAGTCAATAAAAAAGTAGTGTATGTGAAATGCAGTTGCTTCAGCTTACTGCTTTCGAGATCTGTAATATTTTCTTCAGCATCTTCCTATTTCTGTGAAACCATCTGCCTTTTTATAGATTTTAAATCTTTTTATCCTATTTATAAATTTAAAAACTCATTTCCAGAGCTAACAATTATGGTCCTCAGTGCTTTCTTATTGCCATTTAATTGCCTTAACACTACCAGCATTTTGACAAATTGGCTTTTTTTCCAGCTTCATGTTAATAGTTTTTACTTTTATGGTTTAACCTCTTGGTGTTTTAAAAAAGTCAATGTGTAGTTGGTAGTATGTTCAATGCCAAAGGATCTGAACCTTGGCTAGGAACACACTAATGCAAGACAAAACTCAGAACAAAATTTTCACTTGGCTGGGACAAATATCTGTAAGATACAGAAAGAATTGTATACTCATAATTAGTTCTGCATTACACTGCTTAAGCAGCAGAATGGCAAGTCACACCCCTTATCAGGAAGAGCATCTGGCCTGCAAATTGCAGGTAATTTTATTAGGCTTCAAATAATCACTAGGGGCTGGGAACAGAACTGTGGTCTTTCAAAAGTGACACCCAAATTCCTTATCCATGAAGAGCTTTAGTTCCTATCAGCATGCCAGTCCTTAGCACCCTGCAGAGGGCAGCACCCATCCCTCACAAGGGTGGTCCTTGCTCAGCCACCCAGAGCCTTACACAACTGTTTTGATAATCTCAGTAAGGAAAAAAAAAAAAAAAACCACCAGGGAAATGGGCAAGCTTCATAAAAATGAGCAATTGAATCCTTTAAAATGAATTTAGAACAGATTACAGTAGCCAACTAAAACTGCAGGAAGCATTTTGCTAGACAGAACATCACTAACTCTACTGAAATTTGACCATAGCACTGTCTTGTGGGAAAGATCAACCGTGGAATTTTCTCAATATTCACTGACACTCCTTGTATGCTTTCATCTCTGTTTAAAAGTAAACTAGTCCTTCCAGAATGGTGTTAAGAAACAGTATACATTATAAATGGATTCACGTGCAATGAGACATGCACAAAATCTTATTTTTTGAGGATTTTTCAGTAAGCACTAAAACCATTTATTTTATTAGATTTAACAGAATTCACTGGTTTTCATGACTCAAGCTCTACTCCAGGAGTATATTTGATTGAAATTCATGGTGAATTTCAGCTTCTAGGCATCTTCACAACCAAGTTTCTTTTTAAATTTATCCTCAATGAAAGCCAGCTCACCTGCCTCACACTCCATCAACAGAATAATATGTATTTTGAGGATTAAACATGGTTAAAACCTTAAACATAAGGATTACTCCAGGAGGAATTTTGCATAAATCCTTATATCCAATCCATACAGTTTTCAAAAGACCATGGAAACTCCACTACCATGTGATGCCCAACCAATCCCATACCCAGAACCATCCAACATTGCACCCTGCCATGACGAGAATGTTGATAGCGAAAGGAGGGATGCCAAGATCCTGCAGAAGCATGCAGATTCACAGCCTCTGATGAATCAAAAAAGACTCTGCAAAATATTTAGTCATTCTTCATTAAGTAGATATCTCTGTATTTCAGAAAAAAAATCTTTTTGAGTAACCATGAATAACCTTGATCACCCAGAGGACAGACCATAAAGGGGTGATCTTCCTAAACTCTTTCTCTTCCATTAGATCTATCATCATATCACACATTTGAGGGAAAAGCTTATGAGGTTTTACTGAGTATCTGATACAAACGTTACTGAAAATTAAAATGGCAGGAAATCAACTGAAGCAGTTTTTGTTTTCATTTCCGTTAGTCGTTCCCCACCCATTTATTTTGCCTTGCAAACTTTCCTAAAGCAAACCAGCCTGCCTGCTTCCAGTTTCAGGCAAGTCTCATCTTGAATACTAACACTATGTTGTTACTCTGTGCACTTGGGAACTGTTAATAGTTGAACACAAGAGAATAGGTGGCAAAAAAACCCATGAAAATGCTCTCTAAGAACAACGTCTTCCTCCTTTCAAAGAAAGCTCCACATTCTTCTTCCAAAGAAAAATGAACAACAGATAGCTAAGACCACTTCAGAAAGAATGTCACATAAACAGCATTGGTGTAGAGGCACATAGAGAACAGTCTTTAAAAATCCCATGCTTAGTAGCTTTACTATCAGTGGAGATGCCTGACTGAAGAATGTGACTGTGTATGAAAGGATGAGCTGGTGAAAGGATATTATCTATAAAGGGCACATATCTCTCAATTTGCTCTGACAAAAAACCTGGATATTACTGCTCACAAGTAACACCGCAAAGCAAGAGGGATTTGCTGAATAAAAGCAGAGAGTTATATGAAAAAGCTAATGTTTTCTCAATGTTGCCAAATTCAGAGAATTGGAACTGAGCTGAAAGGGCAAAGATGTACTTGCTCAGTCCACCTGAGCTCTATGAATTTTAATTACTATTCAGATTCTGAGAACTTTGCCTTATACATGCATTAATCTTATGTGAATAAATAATATTGCTCAGGAACACGACTAATGTACTGACAGACACTTTTTAGATCATTGTACTACCGAGTCACCACTAGCATATATCACATGAAGAAAAAGAACTCTATGGAAGAACAACACTATGAAAGGCAAGCTTTGACTTTTATGCATGAACTTACTTTCTAAACCTAACCTGTCAAAGCACAAACTCAGTGAGATTTAAGATTCCTGACTTTGCTCTGCTTCAAAGGAAGCTATTTAAGACATCTGAGTCATGAGTATGCAATTACTTTGATCTCCATCTGCATAAAATGCAAAGCTTTAGACAAAGCCTTTCTAGCATTTACCTGTGAACATGATTTTGAATTTTAAGTAATATTTAGGAATTGCGTATTTTTTCTACATACATTAAATCAGCTGACATCAAGATTAAGTGCTGCTGAACTTCACACTTTCCTCCAGTCAGGAGGTAATTAGATGGTTTTCATGCATTTATGTGTGTATATTCACATATTGCTGACTCTCAGGACATTTGCTTTTTTGATATTCCTAATACTGACATTAATTAATTTTTATAGCACAGAGATACCTTCATTGTGATAATGTAATGTTAGGCTGTATTCTCTTTTACATTAGACTTTATTTAACCCAAATCAAAATGTAACAGGATCTCAAAGAGAAAGTAAGTATCAGAGACTAGAGGAGCCTCAAACTTCTTATGTAATAACAATAAATTAGTGCACTCATACAATGCCTTAATAATGCCTTTAATACCCCTAATAATTTATAATATAATTTAATATTACAGAACTGGTATACAGTAACTATGCTAACACTGAAACTTAGAAATTCACATACTTCTATGTAAGTATGCGAATCAAAATATGGCATTTGTAGTCATTCTGTATCAATATTTCAGTTTTTACTGACTTTAGGAGTAGTTAATGATGAAAAGAAACTTATCATACCTTTAGAAATTTCAGGTTACTAAAGAACAATGTTCAGATTTTAGAAATGCTGTAGTTTTCTAGGTCTTGTTCTGAACTACTTCATAGTGGTTTATCATAGACTAGAAATGGGAAATTGCACCTTCTAAAAAAAAAAAAGAAGAAGAAAACACAGAGCTGAAGTGAAACGCAAATCATAAGATTTTTTTCTACTTCCGTGGCTTCTGGTAAGATCTGTATATATGCAATATTAGATGAGTTTCTCACACAAGTATTTTACTATTTCCTTGCCAATCTTTGTTCTACCCAAATATACAGAGCAAAATACAGCTAAAGTTCTAGTTCCTTAATAGAAAAGTTTTTTTGACATTTCTACAGATCTGATAAACACATAAAGGAGAGTTCCACTGAGCATTTCCCCTGATCCACTTTGCCTTTTCAGATATGTCTTTTCAGAGACAGATCAATCCTACAGATGTCTTCTCCCACAATGCTGGTCTGTAGCAACTATCTGACAAACGGGTGCATGAAGTGAGGAATATGAGGTACACAGAATGCTGACTATTACACTGAGCACATAATGTTCCTGTCTAGGAGGAAGGTATAGCCTATGTAAACAAACCCAAGTTTGGCATTACATTTGCAGCAGTATAGGATACAGCTGCCATGTACTTACAGTCCTAGAGAAATGGATTTGCAGCCATGCTGCTGCCAGTGCCGGGGCTAGGGCTGCATTAGCAGACTCGCATGAACCTGCCATCATCCCTGCTCTGCTGTGCAAATAAGCTCTAACACCCTTGTGCAGGTATAGGGGATCTAACTTCAGGACAATGAGGAATCCAGATACCAAATATATGGTAAGTTTAAATTATATAACCAGACAGGAGTACTAGAGGATTATCTCCTGCTACGCTCTTTAAAGAGCAGGTAAATTAGTTGTAAGAAATTTAAGTTCTAAACTACATTAATGAATACTTTATCGCAAGAACCATGTCATCTTTTAGGAATAATCATAATAACTAAATAAACAATGCTCTTTGCAGGAGTTGACAATACACTGGATTAAGGATAATCACCAGCAATTATTCACCTGGACTTCAGAAAAGCCTTTTATTGTCTTTTGAATGTACTTTATCCAAGGTTAAAACAGTCAGGAGGGAACAGTTTATGTTCTTTTCTGGAACAGAAAATGTTTAAGAGAAGAAAAATAACAGCTGCAGCTCAATGTGGTAAAAAAAAATTCTATCAAGACTTAAAGGAAACGTGTTGGAACTCGGGGAATTAATGTGCTTATTAAACTTCTGAAAGAAAACAGGAACAAAAAAGGTGACAAAACTGGTGAATGACAATCCTTTTTGTGTTAAGTCTAGAGAGGATGCTGAGGTACTTCAGAAGAACCCAATAAAACTAGGCAATTATACAACACTGCCAAATGTTACTTAATCCATATTGAAAGTAATCAGTGGAGTTACTCAGGAAATTGACAAATTGCCAATGAAGTGTAACAGCTCAGCAAAAAGCCTGACTCCTGATGTCATTCTGGACACTTCAATATGCCCATGTGTTCAGTAGACAACTTTGAGCCTATTCCATAGAAACATGAACTTTGTTTCAAAGACTCAAACACCTCCACTCGTTATGCCCTTCATCATGCTGAGGTAATGCCTGACCGACCTCTCAGTCTCAGGACACCATAGGGTCTTGCCACAGAGTCTCTGCCTTCACAGAAATATACATAATGGTGACTGTTACACAATCCAAGCTATTATGAAATTTATCTTGTAAAATACGGAAAATATGCTGAGTAAAACAGCTACCATAACAGAACTGTGAAACACAGGAGTGCTTCTGAAGCTCTGGATCCAGCAGCACATCCCCATACCACCAGCCTGAAGTGGGGCACAAACCAGGCATCTTTGCACTCTGGTTTTCACGATAAGGAAACCCTGATGCCTGGCTGGAGCCAGTGTACTGCAGCAGTTGCTTATTCCAGCAGGAGGCCATAGGCCCTAGAATACCCTCCAGATGGTAAACATAGACATCACTAGAAAAGCTGATTTATGAAACCTAATGCTGCTATTGACTTTCGGACCCACGAGAACAACAGAAAGTAGAATCACCACTGGCTCTCAAAAGATATTAACAGTGTTATGAGATTTAACAAAACTGAGTTGTTTCATGGACTTGATTACCATATTTACAGTATTCAAATGCATTGATGAAGGGTTTTTTCTATTAAGTAGCTCAAAGTAATCCTGGTTGTTGGAAGTAGAAGAAGGTTATCATTTTCCATAAAGAAGTTTTTCATTGGAAAATTGCAGATTTGGATTGAACACCAGCATTTCTCAAATTTGCAATCTAATCATGACTTCTAGTAAGTATATTTTTCCACACAAGGCATAGTTAAACTGTGGAACTCCATACAGTGGATGTTGTGCCTCCTTAAAGTACAGATGAGTTAAAAAGTTACTTGAGAAACTCATGAACATCATGAAAGACTGTCGAGTACAAAGTTACAACCTCTGGCTCAGTAAATACCACAGTCTGCTGGAAGGTTATACCAAGAAAAATATTACTGTTTATTTGTTCTCTTCTTACACTCCTCTTTCAAGCATCCACTGCTGGCCACTCCTGGAGAAAGGAGCTAAACGGGTCATGGAGACTGATCCAGTGCAACGTTTTTACACTGTGATACTTTTTTTTTGGAACTGTGAAAAAAGATCGTGTTTTCTTATTCAGACAGCAGCATCATCAACTATCAGTTCATATTTTGAAAGCAACACAAGTTCTCTGGAAAAGGTACCCCTTGTGTGTTATTTTGTCCCAGAAGTTTTGATGCCAATTAAATAAAGAATGTGAAATAAGTCAAAAAGCATAAAAACGAGTGTGTGCATTCGACATGCTACAAGTAAATAGAGCTACAACACATTTAGTATAATTGGTTATCACTTTCATGTTTACGTCTTTCACTGCAATGTCTATATATATACAGAGAAACTATCCAGAAGCTTATTTTTCTGATGTATAGAATCTGTATATAAGCAAATTCAGATTCTTTCACTGGTTTCAAATGCATCTTTACAATGAATTCAGTTTTTTGAGTATTGGAAACATTTCACAGTTCACCTTCCTGTGTAACTCCCAGAAAACATTTAATGTTTGGATACACAGAATTTCTCTCTGTATTCTACTGCTGGAAGACTCCTTAATTTATATGAAGATTATATAACAGTTCTTCTCAATGTTTTTTCATCTTTTTTAAAGAAGTTGATTTTCCACATGTCTTCATTCAACTACAGACGTTTATTGAAATAATTCTTAATGAATGTTGGAAAAATATAGCCTGAATTTGGTGTATGTGCTCTGAGAATCTGAAAAACAGTTTGTGGAGTTTACTAACTTTAATAAATGTATTTATGATCACACACTCCTATAAAAATGCTTCCCTTCAGTTTCACTACAAGTTTCCTTCATACAAACCACTAAAATTCCTTAAGAAAAATATCATATTTTGGAAGTAAATTCAGATACAAAGTCCATGACTGCCTTCAGGAAAAATACAGTAATCTAACTCTTTGCAAACTTCTAAGCAAGCTCTCTCTAAAATACTTGCTGTTAGAAATCTTTGCTCAGCATTTCTTCTTTTTAAAATAATTCTAAAAAAAGTAAAACTACCCCAATGACACAATGATTTCTACACCATTTTTTTTTCTGGTGCATTGGGTTGTTTTTTTCTCACACTTGCTAAATCTATAAAAAAAGAGAAATTGCTCCTGAACCTGGAGATGATTCTAGTGCACAAGGAAACACTAGATTTAACAGCAGATTAGAGCCAAAAGAAGTCTCAAAATCCTAAACAAGCAACCCATAATTTGTCTTCTGTTCTCATCCAAACGGCAATGAAGATATACTGAGTCTGCCAGTCCTGCACATAAGGCAATAACTCTCCCCATAAAAACTTGTAAATTAACAAGAACACTGAGAAACATGAATCTTTACTCTTTCGATATTCTTTTATGAACCACAAATATCTTAATAACAAGCTGTGCAAATGATAATGTCACTGATGTTTTTGATTTATGCAAGGCCAACAAATCAAGAAAGGTTCAGAAAGGTTGGTGGTGTTTTCATGGGCAGGCTGCTGGTTCTCCCCTTTCCCCGTCCGCTTGGGCTCAGCGGTACCGTACCCGGAAACAGACCTGAGCACGTTTCTGCCAAAGCAGCGAGGGGGAGCGGGGGGGTTATTTGTGTTTG